>JAOYMZ010090789.1:0-10806 GCA_025802335.1 Pinguicula primuliflora
GTTTAGCTACAGCTGGGCAACCTAAGCTTCCATTATTGTTGAACCTTAAAAATTTATTTAACGCGTAACCCTCCCAATGAGGAGGTTTAAAAAAAAAACTTGCTAAAATGCAAAAAAAAAACTTGCTAAAATGCATCTTAACATTGGCATATGTTATGAGTTCATAAGATAATGCATCTTAACTTGCTAAAAATATGTTATGAGCTCTGGAAAGCCAGATGCACTACGAGATATGAGAATACAACATTAGGTGCTGAGACAGTCATACATCTGTGCACCCAACTTGTCTGAGATATTATGCATGGCACAAGCTTACCTGTCCTTTAAAAGCTGAGAACATACTGATTCTAGAGATTCTCAACATCACCCTAAACAGGAAACTAGAGATCCTGCGCTCCCTCTCTTGGTCTCCCCCTTTTGCTCCTAAAATCAGGCTAAATGTTGATGGTAGCACCACATCGCAGGCTGCTGGAATTGGAGGGGTATTCAGAGATTGTAACAGCTCTGTTCTACTATCCTTCCATGGCTCAATCTCACCCTTCACACCTCTTGAAGCTGAACTGACAGCACTGTTAGAAGGAATTCAAGTTGCTACCCAGCATGGATTCCAACATCTAGAGGTACATACTGACTCTCTTGCCTTTGTGCAGGGTATTATCAGCAGGACAGATCTCCTTAGTTGGTGTGCCAAATAATCAGGAAGCTTATTTTCATGATGGACAGTCTACAATCCTGCAACATTCAGCACATCTTTAGAGGAATAAACAAAGTGGCAAATGCACTAGCAAAGCTAGGATCCAAATGTAGTAACCAGGACCTGGTCATCCTTCAACAACTGCCTGAAACATCAATGCGCTTGCCTTTGGGGATCTGCATCGCTCCTACACCAGAAGAATCAAGAGTCCATCCTAGCTGATGACCTTTTAAACTTTGCTTTCTTTATTCTCGACTTTAGATTTAGTTCTATTTTATTGGTCTACAACATGTAACGCAAAAATATTTGGTGGAGAGGAACGACCGCTCAATAAATTTTTTTTTAAAGAACAATAAAAAAAAGATAATAATTGTAATTTAGCGACTAACATGTGTGGCAACAACATTGAGCTAAAAGAGGAAGAAAGGAAAAAAAACAAACGAAGAAAGAAATGATTGAGTGTGCAATCGGGCATATGAAATCTCTTACTTTGCGCCTCAATCCTGATGGCAATAGTGAAGCATGCAGTAGCAGAAATCTGAAGTAAAAAGATAGTTGAGTTTGAATGCATAAAACACAAATAATGGTGATTATTGGCTGACAAAAAAATATAAAAATCCAATTAATAAGCAAAATAATGCATTCAGAACAATGAAATAGTAAAATCCATGGATGATCGTATACCAGAACAAAGTGATCTTTAGACAATAAGCAAACCTAATGTATATAAAAAATTCTATTCTTGAAATATGCACCAGAGAAGCAAAATGACAATTGGAACCGGAAACCAAGCATAATTGCATTGCCAACAATTCACTGCATAATAAAATCTGAAAGAAAATGTTCATAAAAAATTCTGCAAACAATGCACTGCTAACAACAATTAAGCCACTGCAAGGAAACATTCCAGTTTTTTTAAATGGAAGAATTCATATGGGACAGCCTAAAACAATCAACCCAAAAATGCAGACCATAGAGTTGTATCGACAAAAGCAGGACAGGGTTGCATAATATGTGAATTTGCATGAGTACCCTGTTTCGACGTCTAAATACAGAACTTCTTCCATGATGTTTCTTAAGCAGAAAGACTCAAGCATTCAAAAGTAAGATGGAAGTGACAACTTTAAAGCAACCTTCACTGTCTCTCTCGTAATGAAAAAGTCTCATCAGCTTTACTTGGAACTATTCTTTCATGTACTTGCTTCCTGCAACACAACGTCGGCATTAGATGGAAGAAATAATGAAATATATGATGGAATTCATACCAACAGCAACTAAAAACTAATACACAATATCCAGAAAACCAATTACATCATAAAATCAAAAATTTCATTCCGACAGAAGCGTAAATTCGCAGTGCCCCAACTCTGAGACTATGAACAAATCTAAGAGCCCCAACTCAGTGGAATCTATAAACAAATCAACCCAGAATACGGAGCAGGTAAGAAATGCTGTTTTGCAGCGCTGGATCATGAGTTCAAAATTTCTTAAAATTACTCCAATGCTGGTCATGCAGTAAAGTAGCATCTCCCGAATTGCATACAAACATTACAGTGTACTAATTTGTAAAATTCAGTTAAGAATAGCAAATACCCAGAGATGAAATAAGCAAAGCTAAGAGATCGTGAAGAAAGAGAGAAGTCATAAGAACATCATGCTCATTGAGTCGCCATAGCTCCTTGGCTTTCAGTTCACCAAGATTGGGCTGGAAAATACACCATTCACGGGATTGGTGCAGAATTGTACCCAAAAAAACATGATCACATAGGATAAAATCATGAAGGCTAAAACTGAAACAACACAGATGCCGAAAGCTACAGAATTTAAAACCGAAATGAACAACATTTTGTGCTAGGAAACTGAAACGAAACGAACAAAGTAGGCAAAATGAGTCCAACATAAACGGGAAACTGGAATGAACAAAGTAGGAAAAACAGCAGGCAGAACCGAAATGCAAGTATTTCAGTGAATTGGGCTGTGTCCCCGTTCTTCCATCTGTAAAATTGCCCAACTTTTGAAGCCTGTGCGTTTCGAATCTGCAAGCAAAGGTCCATCCACGAACCTGTTCTGCAATGATGTCGGAACTCTGGCATTGAATCTGCACAATTCAGCTTCCGTTCTGCCTGCTGTTTTTTGGCTTCGTTGAAGTGAAGGTAAGGGGAGTGCATTTGTGAGAGGAAAGTGATTGTCGTTCTGATGTCCGTTAATAGTTAGATAGTTAGAGATTTAATTTTCAGTCTCGTATTGAAAATAACTAGACGTGGCCCGTGACTGAAGTTACTAACGCGTAAAATTACCCGTGTGTCAAGTCACTATCGTTGAAATAGTGTCAAAACCATCTCAAATCAAAGTTCATGACGTGCTGATTATTATGGTGGAGTTCGTTTCGACGAACGATGAGCGATTCACCGCATATATCTGATTGTAAAGAATGTAGAAGACAGAAAACTAAATATAATACAATAAAAAGAAAAAGAAAAAATAGTGCTAAATTACACCCCATTCTTACTGACGTGTCGCCCTCTCATTGGTCATGCTAAAATGCTCCAAAATTTTGAAATAAAAAAGATCCTATCTTAATATATAGAAGATGGACCAAAAGCATTTTTTTTTGACCCCAAAGCATTTTTTTTTTGACCCCAAAGCATTACATAAACTCACAAGTCACAATACAAAATTGACATATCTTCGAAATATTTGGATCTTTGTGCAATTTCTACCTTTATGGTATAAGTATGGCATACGCTGACAGTTCCTCACACCCGATTGGAAGATATGTTGGGGTTCGAGGATAGTGGCAAGCTACTAAGTCTGCTGAATGCCGAAGAGGATAAGACATTCGAGGAGATCATCCAGGGGTTCATATCCAATTTTCCTAGATCAGTTCAATTCCATGCTTGCTCTGCGCTAGATTTTCTGACGGCCGACCCGAAGGCTAGGGTTCTTTTGTTGATTTATTTTGTTGTATTTTATGCTTCCGAGTTTCCCTTATTTCATTTCTTTTTTTTTTTTTTGCTAGAATTGGTAATGTACTTATTTCACCAAGTTCTAATTCTTGAAATTAAAACGATAACTGTGATCATGCCAGGATTGTGTTGTTCGGGTTACTGACGTTGAACTGTGGTTTCGACTATTTTCGTAAGATGGACAGTAACCTGTATGCTAAAAATGAATTCTCTGTTGGAGTTGCTTTCTCCGACGTTTATTTTTTTTGTTCTTCCGCACTCTCTTCTCTTGGATGTACTTCGAATGGATTAAAGTTTCATTTAAAAAAATAAATAACAAAATCTACTTTTTTCCGTGCACTATATTAATCCGTATTTTGTCTTTGAAAGCCTGCATCAAGCACTGATGACTGGGTATGATGACCCTTTACATAATGTTCACAATCACGCTACTGCAGGAAAAATTGTTGAGTCCAACTCAGAGGCTGATTTCTTTTGCAATTATTCATCAGGCGTATGCTTCTCAGCCTTCGTTAAACCCTTTTATTTCTAAGCTTGTTGCTGTAAGTCTACTGTGCTGGTTTACTATTTCATTACAGAATTTATTCAGCATTTTTGTGAGGCGGCTTCTCCTTTCTTTTTCACTCCATAGGCAGGTCATGCAGCACGGGATCTTTTTCATTTTTCTTTTTTTCTTTTGTAACTTATTACGATTTTATGTTATCTTGATCCTGTTTTTACCCAGCATGAATATTTTTTTTTCATTTAATGAGTTGACGAAATATGTTTCCATACTTGGGTAATATTTTTGTTCCTCATTTCATAGGTAGCATCTGATGATGACGCTGAAAAGTATGAGAGAGCATTTGTTCTTCAACTGTTAGGCTCTTCCAGTGCGGCAAGTGGAAGAGAGGTTTTTCTTCACCTATTCTTTACCATATCTTTTCATTCTTTTTGTGTCGTTCCTGGAGCATTTTCTAAATTATATAATGCTTGCCCAACAAGGTAACCTTCCTTACATTGAGATGCTCTCTTTTTCAATCAGATGACACTCAATTGCAGCAGGTTATTTTCATCCCTTAGTTCTGCAAGTGATAGTAGCGTCTTTTGTGC
Source organism: Pinguicula primuliflora (assembly GCA_025802335.1). Lineage (NCBI taxonomy): Eukaryota > Viridiplantae > Streptophyta > Magnoliopsida > Lamiales > Lentibulariaceae > Pinguicula > Pinguicula primuliflora. Next base: position 4,753 of record JAOYMZ010090789.1, read on the forward strand.
AGCTCTTCAAGCAATCCGCTGCAGATTACATTAAAAAATTTGACCTTTCATCACATGTAAGTTATGAGTGTATCGTTTTACTACTTGTCCAAACAACTACTTTTGTTAAATAACAGTTCGCTTTCTCATGATTTTATCAATTGAAAGATTTCCTTTATTTTCATCTGTAATTGATGGTGAGCAATTTCCAGGACTTTCCTCGATACGAGTATTTACAACAGCAATACTGTAAAAGAACTTGGACAGAACAATTTAAGTGTGTGTTTAAGGATAATTCCGTTAAAAATGCAGTACCTGATTCTGATGTCCCGCGTGGATGCAATAGTAATTCATCTGAGTACGAGATTCTTTATATTGTTCTGTACTTCATCCTGAGCAATAATTCTTTTTTATTTATTCATTGGGTACTCCTTTTTCTGTATATTGAATGAGCATCCTAGGTTTGATGCAAAACCTGGTGCTACATCTAAAATCGGATCAGGGAGTAGGGATGAGACTGTATCTGGGTTGTTGTCATCTGTTTCGCTTGAAGGATTAGGCCCGCAGTGGATGAGGCCATTTCCGCCAAGGCTTCCAGTAATGACTGGAGAGGTAATTAACTGCAAGAGCTTGCATTCATTGTTTGATGGGGCATTGTTGCTTATACAAATAACATCTGGATTCAATCAGCTATTTTGGCTGAACCCTGATATGAACCATGAGCTTTTATGGGACCATGGGATGTGTGCTGATACTAGTAGAGGAGCAGCAGTCAGAGATTTGATTGCAAAAGCTTTGAAGGGTTCTCTTGTTCCTGCTCAACAAGAGGTACATATTTGTGTGCTTTCTAACCTTTCAATGTTGCTTATTAAGCTATAGTCTCTACTTCAGTGCTTTCAATTTGTTGCAAAAACTGCTAGGAAAAATGAAGTCCACAGAGCTAGGCTTGTATGCATGCTCATTCTTGTCGGTAGGTCCTAGGCTTGGATGTTTATGAGAAACCTTGGGGATTTTCATTAAGACCTCATCTTTGTTTATAAGGTCATGTAATTATTATGATTTGTCCTGGTCTTTTTGTTGCGAACAGAACTTGCTCTATCTGTAGAATTTATATAAGTTAAATGCATGAAAAAGCTATGTATCTATATATCAGTTGGCATAACCTTAGTTTCTTGGTTAGACAAATTTCTCCTTCTGATTTATATACTTCAAAATTTCGCACATTGATTGGTTTACATTTCTACTTTCTCCAGCATGTTTTGGTGGAGTTAGCAAACGACCCAAAGCTTGTTTATCATTGTGGCTTGACGCCTAAGAAGCTTCCGGTATGTTTATATTCTCTGCCTGTAGTGCTGAGGAGTTAATCCACTAGTTTCTTGTTGTCCTCTAATTTTTTTTTTCAGGATCTTGTTGAGAACAATCCAATGATTGCAGTTGAAGTTCTTGTTAAGTTGGTGAATTCACCTGAAATATCTGAGTACAGTATTTACCTTGGTTATAGTTCTTTTTATATAGAGATTCGAGTGTTCCCATGATATCTAGTTGTCTATTTTGCTTTAGAGAATTTTATCTTGACTTCCTGTATTTGTTCCTTTGACTGTTCAGATACTTCACAGTTCTTGTAAATATGGAGATGAGTCTCCACTCTATGGAAGTAGTGAACAGGCTAACCACCACAATTGAGCTTCCTACTGAGTTCTTGCACACTTACATTTCTAATTGTATTAGCGCTTGCCAGGGCATCAAGGTGCTGTTTTCTTTTAACCCTTCCTCTAAATATAATTGAATGTTTCATAATTCATATCCTGAAATCTCGCATTTTGCTCGCAAAATTCTCTTCAGGATAGGTATATGCAGAACAGGCTTGTGAGATTGGTTTGCGTTTTCCTGCAAAGTTTGATTCGAAACAAGATTATCAATGGTAAGCTGTCAAGTAACTGAATCTCAATCCATTATATAACCCTGTTCCTTGCCGTAAGCACGACTTGAAAAGTGGGTGCTAGAAGATGAAAAATACTAATTGTACCATCTAATTTGATCACATTACTAAACCACATAATGTGCAAAAAATCACAATCACACTTTTTATTGTTCATATTTTAATAATTTTTTATGTGTGGTTGTGATTCTATGTGTATGTTTAGTAAACGTGTCAAATAATGAGATACCCTAGAACGTACTGCAAATGCCACTTCGTGTATGCATATTTATCCTACCTTCACTCATAGTTTGGGTTTTGCTAAGCTGTCATTATGACCGGCCAATTGGCCATTTTAATTGGAACAATAACAGTTGTTTGTTCTTTTACAGTTAACGACATCTTTATTGAAGTTCAAGCTTTCTGCATCGAGTTCTCCCGGATCCGGGAAGCTGCTGGCCTGTTTCGGCTTCTTAAAACATTGGAAACACCTGCGGGGTATTAGCGGCCATCACAGTGAGGGTGTTTGTCCTCCCTCACTGTTTGTCTTGCGTCTGTATGATCATGTATCATAATGAACGAGTGCATGTTTGTAGGAGGTAGATTTGATGATAAGTAAAGTGGTAATTGATAATTGATAATTGATAATTGGCTTCTATTTCTCTCGAGACCTAGAATCTCCACAATGTAGAACTGACTGCCAAACACTATCGATATACGGCATGGCATTTTCACACACAATCGTCTTACCTTACAAGTGCGTGCACAAATACATGGTGGTGTGCGTGGGGCTCACAAACCAATATGTGAGGAGGCGTGTGCATCGTGCGGCTGATAGTGTCGTTGTATAGTAGTTTTGCACTCTCACGCTCCATGTCATGAGGAATTCTATATCATAAGAAAATCCAGACAAGAATGTCGCAAAGCCAGGTACCTCAGCAGCACGTGAGCTCTCAAAATTTTCACTAATTTTCATCATTTGGACCGAAACAATGATGAATGTATGCGGAAGATTGAGAAAACTGAGGGATTATTTCTTACATATCATCCTCCCGTATACAACCATATATAGACAAGTTGTTAGAGTCCTAGATGATAGTGAATTCTCTTACCATGTATATCTACACAATTTTTCCGTACATATCTATTATACAATTATATCTTTGACTAAATCTTCCTTGATTATGATTCAATTATCTCCTTAACACCTCTCCTCGAGCTAACAGATAGGGATCGAACCTTTAGCTTGTCTCTTAGATCCAAGAATCGTGAAGTGCCCAATCTTTAAGTAAAGATGTCTGCAACCTAGTCCTTGGTAGGGATGTACTTGGATAGAATATCCTTATTCTGCACCTTTTCACGAACAAAGTGGTAGTCAACTTCTATATGTTTGGTTCGAGCATGAAAGACAGGATTCGATGCCAGGAACATGACACCCAAGTTATCACACCAGATCACAGGAATGTGAGATAGGACTATGTGTAAATCTTTGAGCATCATTCGAGTCCAATACAGATCAGATATAGTGTGAGCTAGGGATCAATACTTGGCTTCGGTACTTGATCGAGCTACCACATTCTGCTTTTTTGTTGTCCAAGATATTAGATTGAAACCCAAAAACACACCAAAACCTAAAGTAGATCGACGGTCTTGTCTATCCCCTGCCCAATTGGCATCACAAAATGCCTAAGTGTAAGAGTAGGTGAGGACGATTTGGTAAACAGAAGATCATGACTGATGGACCCCTTGAGATAGCAAAGTACGCGTTTCACTGCTTGCTAGTGACATGAAGGAGGCTGTTGGAGATATTGACACAACCGATTAACCTGAAAGACAAACTCTGGTCGAGTGAGAGTGCAGTACTGAAGAACTCCTACGGTACTCTGTTATATAGTAATCTCTACAGGAGAGAGAGTATCCCCTGTTAAATCCCTGGCTCGAGTGTCAGTAGAGGAGGGTGACTGCATTGGCTTTGCTCCAAGCATCTTGGTTTTCTCCAATAACTCATATATGTACTTGCTTTGTTGAACATGAAGCCTTGTGTCGTCTTGAATTACATGCATCCCCAAGAAGTAGCTGAGCTCTCCCAAATCAAGAAGCTTAAACCGAGACTAGAGGTATCAGACTAACTCATCGAGAATACTCGGGTGTGTTCCAGTAATCAAGATATCATCGACGTACACAAGAACATAGATATGGATATCAGACCGATGATATGTTAATAAGGACGTATCCAACTGGGAGCACTGAAAGTCGTACACAAGTAGACTATTGGCCAATGACATACCATGCCTCGGTAGCCTGTCAAAGGCTATAGAGAGCTTTATGCAAGCGACAAACATGATCAGGATGAGCAGTTGAGACAAAACCTATTGGTTGCTCCATATACACCTCCTCCAAAAAACACCATTAAAAAATGCATTAGAAACATCGAGCTGACAATTTGGCCAACCGAACTCTACTGACAGACATAGCAGGATGCGGATGGTAGATGGTTTAATGACAGAACTTAAAGTCTCCTCATAATCAAGGCTGTATGTTTGCTCAAAACCACGTGCCACTAACCGAGCCTTATAATGCTCTACAAACTCACCAGCCTTGATTTTGATCTTGTAGGCCCACTTGTTCCGAATGATGTTATGATTTGTCGGCTGGGGACAAAGAGACTATGTGGAATTAACAATTAATACATCATGTTCCTCTTTCATAGCAGCACACCATTCTGGAGAAGACTTGGCTTGTAGGTAAGTGGATGGTTCTCGAGGAATCTGCACACTAGTCATAGCACATACAGGATACGTGGAAGCAAAGTACATATGATAATCAGAAAAAGATTTGGGTTTGAGAGACTCAGTTTGACTATGAGTGACAGGTCGTGACGTGTTATGTGGGATAACATGAGTACAGGAATCTGAGGATGAAGAAGCCTCTATACCTGAGGTGCCACGTGGCAAACCAAGTTCTTTGGCCATTCCGAGCATAGACTATGTCCTGAGGCAGTAGTTGGGTCAAGGCCTGGAGACATACCATCTGATGGCTCGGGAGTAGTCTTCGTCTGGGGTCAGATCAACTTGGGAGCCACGTGGCAGATCTGGAACAGACTAGACCGGGCCGGTCGGCCGGATGACTACGGCAGCGTGCGTGGGCATGGGTCCAGTACATTCTCATACTAACTCAACAAATGCCACTTGAGGAAAAAGTTATTTAATCCTCTCTCCTCATCCTTCCACAATTGGTGTGGGACAAGAGGATTCTCCTCCTTTGAAGCCATGACTTTTACAAGGAATTTCTCCAACACTTGGCAGGAGAAAGGTTTTAGATCTTAAGGCTCTTACACTTGGGAGGTTGTCGCCGACCCTCACCCATGAAGGGGGGACAGGTTAGTGGGTCCAGTGCCACTGCATGCGGGGCAGATGGTGGTGCGGTGGAAGATTCCTCTCTTTGGAAAAATCAAGATTGTAAAGGGATGTAAAGGCAACAATAAATCCTAGTGGTTCCTCACCAAAGAAAAGGAAGACGTAGAATGGAACAAAAAAATTGAGAGCTCACGTGTTGCTGATGTGGTTGGTTTTCTTGCGACATTCTCGAACCGGATTATCTTCCGGTATATAATTCTTGAAACATGAGGATCGATTATTCAAGTAGAAGTAATATACATCATTCCAAATTACACACTCCAAATTTACCTTTGCCACATGCAGGTAGGTATTATTTTTAACACTCAGTCGGCCCTGCAACATATTCAATGATATGGTGCCACGTGATGAGAGCGTGTTTGGCGCGAGTAATTTTGGAGTATTATGTATCACTTTCCTTCTTTGAGGTTGTTTATGCCACAAGAATTTTCTGCAAGAATACCACAAGAATACTAGTGTGCCAACATCTTATTGTCCAACTGGTTGGCCCACAACTTTTAGATAACTACTTGGCTGCTGACAGTAAGAATTACTGGTAATTTTCTTGCGAGAAATTCTTGCCATATAGAATTTTTGTGATTATCTTGCCCTCTCAATCGAGGCTTCTATTGGACAGTTGAAATAAAGGTTGAAAATGCCACATCCTGTGACCTTTGCATCCCAACCGAATTGGATTGAAAATGTCAGATCCTCCTCCTACTAACACAACCAAAACGCCATAGGCTGCCCAACTATTTTCGA
>JAOYMZ010090800.1:0-10805 GCA_025802335.1 Pinguicula primuliflora
CTAAGCGGCAACGGGTCATCTTTACAATCTTTTGGGCTCTGGATTGGGCTTCATAATTGGGCTGGATTTGGGCCCACATCCAACACAACCTAAGTTTCAGGTAATTTTTTATACATGAATACTAAGTTTCAGTGATATACCAACCTACAATGCTAAGCAGCTGAATATTTGCCATTTCATGAATACATTGCTCCTTCTCTATAGAATTTCTCTGTATACAGAAAGAGGAGAAAAAACCTGACAATTTTAATTACTGTACATGCTCTTATGCCAATTTATTATGTACATATATTATGTACATGCTCTTTTGCCATTTCATGAATACATAAAGTACATGCTCTTCTGCCATTTCAAGCATTCTATTTGAGTTCATGAAAGTTCGACTCCACTCTCCTCACACCTGTTTGCAGCCAGAAGTGCCTTGAGGTATTACATATGTAGGCCATGTAGATAACAATTGTATGCAAAATGACATCCTTTTTTGAGGTAATTTTGAGGTCATCCGTTTTTGAGGTATTTTTTCCAGCAGTTTTTTTCCCATCATCTTTGATGTGGTTTTCCTTTGGGCCTGCATTTTGTTTCTGTACTTATTCAAACTACGCTGTCGTACTGCTCATTGATTTTGTTTTTGGTTTGCTGTACTCTTCCTTTTTAGTTCGTTCTGACTCCCACAAAATTATGCTTTTACTCTCAATTAATATACCCACCATGGATATCAGCCAACCATTGTCCTTTTATTTTTGCAGTGCCTTTTATGGTCTATTTGGCTTAAACATGTGGAAAACTACATCACCTTTTTGCAAAATGCAGAGGTATGTGCATGGCTTTGACTGCTAGATTCTGAGTTATTTCCGTTGGGTTATTTTTGCTCTGTTTCCTTTTATGAACGTGAATTGGTCCTTCCAAGTTTTTTTTTGGGAATAGAAGATAATCGAATCTAACACACTATCAATTTCTTAGAGATGGCCACATAAGAAACTTACCCTTCTGTTGTAATTATTGAAATGCCGCAACTTCAAATTTAACTTCGTAGCTACTATTTTGTTTTGTCAATAAAAATGGCCGACCTTTGTTGCCCGCATGTGACATCCTATTGCTCATACGGTGCGTCCTTAGCAACATTTCTCTCTTATTTTGCTTTGAAATTAATTGCTCATAGATTACTAGCATTCATGTTATTCAAACTCTTATTCTGATGGAGTAATCGTTCCTGCTGAAGATCAATACTTCACTGCTTTGAGGATTTTGTTTGATTGATTGCTTTTTATTACTTCAAACTCTTAAGCACGGCTGTTTGCTGTTCGCAGCTGATTTGTAACAATTTGTACTCAAATGCCGTCGGGAAGGTCAGTGGACTCTGATGCCACATCTGTTTGCGCTCTGTTCATTTCATAGGTTTTTTTTCATAGGTTTTGTTATTCCTATTGTTCTGTTCATTTCATAGGAATAATAGGTTTTGTTATTCCTATTGTTTTTCCTCCTAAGTTGTTAATTGTTTTTTCATTCCAATTTGTTGAATACTGAGCCTTTAATTAACCCCACTCTTTTCCGTTTAGTGCTTCCTTATTGTTTTTCATTCCGTTATTGCTACAAGCATTTCAGTTACATATTAGGCCCGTCGCATGAACTGATCAGATGTAGAGTGCTCTTTGTACGGGGACATACCGTACAAAAACTCATGTTTCGTTCCCTACGAAACATGTGTATCCTCTTTACATCATTTCTTTTTTAAATCCGTGGCTTAAAGTCAAGGGAATTTCTTGACATTTGTTGCCAGATTGAACGACCTTTGATCTTCATAAGAATGATTTGTTGCCACACTGTGATTTTTGCACCCGTGGCTATAGCCACAGACAATACACTAATGATACAATCAATAACAAAAATTGATAAAGGAATTTTTTACAAAAATGATTATAGCAACCTATCATTGAAGAGACCGGTGACAACCAATGAATTACAACGAAAAAGAAAACATGAAGAGAAAAGTACCCACAAAATTTTGGTACTGCAGGTGATGGATGTAGCCAGTAGGAGTGAGGGGAGGCCCTCATCTGAACAAAGCACTCTCAAATTTAGTTAGATAGAATAATTAAATACAATTCAGTCAATATACAAAAACTGATGCGACATTATATAAAAAATAGTAATCCAGATCAAGTTTATGAACGTGAAAAGCTTATGATGGTTTCTTGATGCCGTAAACTTTAAGCTTCGCCTGCAGCAAAAGGTAGGAGACAAATAATAAACTCGAGTACAAAAGTAAAGTTTATGGAATGATTAAATTGAGCTCTAATATTTGTAAAATGTAGCCATTTCTTATAAATATTACTTCTTTTCGCTAGATAAACCGGTTTGACACAAATCAAAAACCTTGAATGCAACTGATAAAGAAGGTATATTTTGATCCGCAAAGCACATGGGAAAGAAAAATGATTTAGCGCCTAATTTTTCAGTACAGAATGTTAGGACCAGACTAAAGATGTGAGGTCCAGGATGGTAATCGTGACTATTGATTCACAACATAAAATTATGTTATCGCAATAGATTATTAACATAAATTTGTTGTGGACATGAGAATTCGTTTTTGTGCAACAAACGAATATCAAAAGTTGATTTGTGTAGAGTTGAAATTTGGAACAGACCCGACCCGGCGGGTTCGGGCCCTTGCGTGTGGGCCGGTATATAATGAATGTGGGCTTACACTCTTAAAAGCCAAGGTACCAAGGTAATAGGGTGAAGCATCACATATGATTATATACTAGTCCATTTATCTGTTTGTAATCGGTATGGGACAATTAACTCTAACACCCTCCCGCAAGTCCAACTGGGCAAACCCTGTTGAGACTTGATTATTTATATTATCTAGGTTTAGCCCAATTAACCTCAGAGGCTCTAAGTCCATCAACAATCGTGGCCTTTATGTAACTTGTGTTATTGGGTCTATCATTTTCCCATTTTTTTGTGGATAGGTATTTAGAGGGCCCATGGATCTTTTTTCGGTCGTTAGACCATAGTGAGCTCTGATACCAAGTTCAAATTTTGAACAGACCCGACCCGGTGGGTTCGGGCGGCATGTGGACCGGTATATAATGATTGTGGGCTTACATTCTTAAAAGAACATAAATTTGTACCTCCAATACTTGCGGGCCAATAAAACTTCCCCATCTGCAAATAGAGTAAATAGAGAATTCCATAGGGATATTTATGATGGTGTTATGCATAGGAAAATAAATTGTCCGCCTTGAATTATAATGTTGCATCATTAAGATTTGTATCTTTTTTTTTTTAAGATGTGTCTCTCTTGAATGGTCAATTTTTGTATATTGACTAAATCGTATTTAATTATTTTATCAGGTTGCAAAGCAAAAAGTTAAATTTGAGAGCCCTTCGTTCAGATGAGGGCCTCCCTCACTCTTATGGCCAACGGCTATCACCTGGAGTATCAAAATTTTGTATGTACTCTCTTCATGTTTTCATTTTCGTTGTAATTCACTGGTTGTGACCGGGCTCTGCATTGATAGGTTGCTACATTCATTGTTGTAAAAAATTCCTTTCTCAATTTTTTGTTATTGATTGTATCATATAATCGATAGTTTAACCACTAGTGAACTCCATAGGTTTTTTAGCAAATCATGCCCTTAGTTTTATAAAATAAAAGTAATATTTACACTACCTCTACTACTGAGGACATTCAAGTTTCTGCTTTACCTGTTCACATTGTTTCTGCTTTAAATGATTTTGCTTTACCTGATACTACTGTTAAGCATGGTTCATCAGAAAAAAACTCTTGTAGAATCAGACTCTGGAAATGACATAGGTTTACCCAGCTCATCACCTAAATGCTCTGATCAGATAGCACAAAAAACATTTGAAAGCAAAGAATTACATGAACAAACAAGTGTAATTTAATCTAGCCCTGACACCTCGGAATTACCTCCGGTACAAGATGTTTTTTTATATAGGAGTACTAGCACTTTAGCTGAAGAAGCACTTATAAAAGCTACAGAAAAAAGTGAAATACATGGAAACTTTGACCGCTATACTAAAATGCCGCCCCTTAGCACTTTTCTTCAAGTAACTCACCCTGAGGAGAATAGCACTTCAGAAAATAACATAAATGTCATAAACGCCATCCCTTCTATAATGTGGCAAACAGATGAGCAAGAACAGAACTCAACATCAGCAGAACAAGATTCGTCTTTGAACACTGATGCTTTAAATGACATTTCCTCGAGTAAAGCCCTATCAGAAAGAGACTCTCCTGGAAGTGCAACAAAGGCACAAAAACAGAAAGTTACCAACTCTAAAAAGTACAAAACCAGATCTAAATTTAAGAGATGACGAAAGCATTATTCTGGAACATAAGAGGTATAGGAAATGTAGCATCTAAAAGAAGACTAAGGAAACTGATACAACTGCACGCACTATCCTTTATCAGTATTAATGAACCAAAAATAAGTGCTAGCAGAATTCCTCAAATAATTAAATACCTTGGATTGCATAATGGTTTGTCCAACTCAACGGGAACAATCTGGTTTCTCTGGAAAGAGGAATTGGAAGCCCAAGTAGTTTTCGACTCTGACCAATTCATGCTTTTGAAAATGAAGGATAAAATCTCCTAATATGCTTTTTTTACTGATTTGTGTATGCAAAATGTACTATTGTTGAGAGACAACAGTTATGGTCAGATTTAAACTCAGTTTTGGCAACTATTATAGACCCTGTCATAATAGGAGGAGATTTCAATGTTTCTCTAAGCCAACTGGAAAAAAAAGGAGGGTTACCATATCAAATTGAGGAAGGTGAACCACTAATAGAAACAATTAGGAACTGTAACTTCACTGAGGCAGTTTTCTCAGGTAACATCTACACTTGGTGTAATAATAGAAGAGGTAGACATAAAATTGCTAAAATGCTAGATAGAACTTTACTATCTGAGGCTTGGATCTCTTCTGGGCCACAAGTAGCTGTTTCTCACCTTAACAACGCATTATCTGACCATGCTCCTCTGCTTGTTGAAATAACTGCTCAATCTGTAAGGGGACCAACCAGATTCCAGTTCCAGGAATTCTGGATATCTCATCCTGACTTCCTGAGCACTGTGAAAGCATGCTGGGATGGCCCTATTCATGAAGGTAGCCCATGCAATATCCTAGGAAAAAAGTTAAAAAGGTTAAGGAACACACTTAGGAATTGGAATAGACAGGTCTATGGAAATGTTTTTCAGAATATAATACAAGTGGAAACAGACCTCTTTTTCAGAACAGTCATATGAATCAACAGGCTCAGAACAAGATAGACTTAGTTGGTCAGAAGGACAAGAAAAACCAGAATCTTAGTGCTAGCTGAGGAAACTCTATGGAGACAAAAATCTAGACTAAAATGGTTAAGATCAGGAGATAAAAATACAACATATTTTCACAGGTCAGTCAAAATACAGAGGCATAAAACATTTGCGATCAAACTCAAAGATAGTCAAGGAAATCAGATATATCAAGTTGACACTCCAAAAGTCTTTTCAGATATATCAATTAACTGCCACACCTACTTATGAACATTTTGATATGTTAGATAAAATTCCTAAGTTAGTTACTAATTGCATGAACACATCCTTAACTAAATGGCCTTATTTAGATGAAATTAAAGAAATTGTGTTCTCTATGGACAGTGATAGTGTACCTGGTCCGGGGTTTAATAGACATTTCTTTAAAAGCTGTTGGGAAATTGTAAAGGATGATATTTAGTCTGTGGTTCTATCCTTTTCTCGGGTCAAGAAATCCCTAGTCCACTTTCCAGTACATTAATCTGTCTTGTTCCCAAAACTGAAAACCCTACCTCGGAATTCAGACCAATTAGTTTATGTAACTTCAGTAGCAAAATTGTCTCAAAGCTCCTCTCATCAAGATTATCCAGAGTCCTTCCTTTCATCATCTCCCCTCAACAGAGTGGATTTGTAAAAGGAAGGGTAATATCAGATAATACACTCTTAGCACAGGAAATGATGACAAACCTATGAAAAAAAAACACAGGGGAATGAATGTAGCTCTTAAGCTTGACATGGCAAAAGCGTTTGATGGAGTTTCTCTGAGATATTTATAGACATGATTTGGAGATGTATTTCATGCCCATGGTTTTCAGTACTTTTTCAAGGTTAGATTCATGGTTTTTTAAGTCCACAAGAGGCCTCCGTCAGGGAGATCCTATATCTCCTACCGTGTTCATAATCTCTGCTGAGGTGCTTAGTAGAAATCTGAATCATTTAATTGTTCAACAGACCAACTTAGCATATAGTGTTCCTTCAGGCTGCCCTTTGCTTTCTCATTTATCTTACGCAAACGATATAATCATTTTTACTAGAAGCACAACTAGAGCATTATCTAAGAACATGGAAATACTTAGAAAGTATGAAGAAATATCAGGACAGAAGCACAACATTAAGAAAAGTGCTTTCATAGTGTCTCAGAATGCATCTAGAAGATCCATCAACCTCACGAAGAGCATAACAGGAATGACTCAAGCGCAATTACCTATCATATACCTAGGTCCTCCTCTGTATACAGGTAGAAAAACAGAAGCATTGTTCACTAGACTCATAGAAAAAATACATAGAAAACTGGAAGGATGGAAATCTAGTAACTTATCAATAGGAGGCCGCATAATACTCATTCGTCATGTCTTAACCAGCATGCATATATTCCTCCTTATCTCATTAGCTCCAGGTTTAAACATTATCAACAAGATAAAAAGGCTCTTTGCTGATTTCCTTTGGGGTTGGCATGAGGGAAAGAAAAAATTTCACTGGAAAAATGGCAAGATATATGTCTGCCAACTAATCAGGGTGGATTAGGAATCAGAAGAATCAAGGACCAGATATCAGCCTTTAATGGAAAACTGTGGTTCAACTTCCAATCTGGGGAAACACTTTGGGATCAGTTCATGAGGAGTAAGTACTGTAATTCTGAACCTTTGTCAAATGCTACTGTGAGAGCTTCGGACTCGCATATCTGGAAGAGGATGAACTCTGTTAAAGCAGTTATGACCAGCAACATCAGGTGGTTGGTGGGTGATGGAAACATAAGTTTTTGGTGGGACGTACAAAGATCTGGTTCTGGGAGATGTGCTTCCAGTCAGACATCCAAATATTACAATTGCACAGGTGTCAGTTGGTCTAGAATGACACAGAGGTGTATTAGAAGAACTCCTCCCACATTACTCAGCTCTCATAGAAGATATTATGATGATAAAAAGAACTGACACAAAAGACAACATCATATGGGAGCCAAATCTGGATGGCCATTTCACACTGAAATCTACTTGGGAGATATTTAGACATAAAGGAACATAATCTGGAAAATTTAAAGTCTGCTGGGATGAGAGGCTAGCACTGAAAGTCCAGCTTCCATGCTTGGAAAGTATAACATGAGATACTTGCTGTGGATATTTCCCTGCAGACGAAAGGCATAAACCTCCCATCTATCTGTTCTTGTTGCCACACCTCTCATCATGAGGAATCCATGTCACATCTATTATCTGAGAGCCAAATAGCAAAGGAAGTGTGGTCTCATTTTGAACTCTTCCTTGGTGTGAATTACTCCAATCAAACATTAACTTCAAGGCTGCAGCAATGGAGAATCAATACAGGGAGTAAGCTACTAAATATGGTACTTAAAATTGTTGCTAATCTGATTATATGGAAAATCTGGATGCACAGGTGCAAAGCACGGTTTGAAAGAGTTACCATTGACTCAATGCAAATCATTCATGACACTGGGCAGCTCCTTCAGCACCTCATGAACCTGAAACCAATGGATAGATCGCACAAGAAATCTGAGAATACCAGATTACTCATACTTGGAATCACAAATCTGAAGCAAAGGGTCTCACAGCCGAAAGTCACTCATCATTGGACCCCCCTTCTCATATGACTCTAAAAGCTAACATATCTGGTGTCTACTCTCAAACTATAGGCATTGCAGGTGGTGGTATGGTACTGAGAAACACAGAAGGGACGCTAATAGAGGCAAACTACTGGAAGCAGAGTAGCGAAGGTCAAAAGCAAGCAGATGCAGATGCCCTTTTGCACAGTCTAGAACACCTACCCCTGATGCAAGAAGACTTGGAAGCAATAGAAACAGATTCATCTACACTAATCCAATCCATAGAGGGATTAAACCACTGGAGAATTAGAGGTCAGGTACAACAGATTAAACAAAAGCTAACAAATTCTAGGATGCCTGTTCCTAGTTTATGCAGGAAAACATCAAACGCACTGGCCTCTCATCTAGCCAAAATAGGAGCAGCTGAGGGCAATAAACACTTTAATGTAACGAACATCCCCCTGCAAATACTAAGCCTCCTGGAGTAGGACAAAAACCACATCCAAGCACACACATGAAGATCAAATTCCACACTTGCAACTGGCAGAAGCAAAGAATACAAGCTGCAAAAATAAGGAGCAAAGTCTGAACTACTCAGCAAAAAGAGCAAGAAAAATGCATACAAGTTTTATCAGAACAATTGCTACTCAAGGAACAAGATCACAACGAAACCATCTTGAGGTAAAATCTCAGGTTATACAGGATTCATTGTGAATGTTTTTTGGAGGCACAACACTCAGAAGAAGTGCAAATAATACAAAAAACTCTAGATTTGAACACTTACATTTGGGTCTGTAATAATAAATTTTTTCGTCGTAGGACTGTTACGGCATTCATAAATGCTAGGGGCATAATTTTGTATGAACCTTAAGGGCCTAAAAATCTCATTTATTTTTAACGCGTAACCCCGTCCGAGACCAAAAAATGATTTTATATTTAAAAAAAAGTAATATTTACACATTTACAATTTGATTCTCACCAGTCTAAAAAACTGCATTATTTGTAACTATGTTATAATATTTAAGCAACTTCTGTGGCATCTTGAGTCTTCCCATCATCGACGAAAATCTTCTCCAGACTTCGATTCATCTCCTGACTTTGATTCATATCAGATTGCAGTTCACCAAATGGCCAATTGAATCTAGGCCTCATCTTCAACGTCTTCATGTGCTTCTCTGTCATTGATTTGAGTTGCTTCAGAATGGTGAGGGTCTGCTGGCTTTACCTGAAATCTATTAGGTTACATAGAGTTTGATTTCTCATCCAATCAGCAATTGATAAGCTAGTCCATCTCATTGTCTTTCTACAAGATTCCCAGAAATGCAACTTAATCTTCTTGATTACTTCATCGCCGGTTTTGGATTGTTATTGGAAAATTCTTCAGTTTCGCTCGATCCAAATTCCCCAAATGGTATTCACCCACATCGTCCGCCATATCTCTTCATTTGATTTGTCGTTGACCATTGTCATATGTTGGTTTAAATTTTCGCGCAGGTCCATCTGTGCGCATAGTCCTCATCTTCCCTGTACTCCATAGGTAACCTGCATTCCACACATGCTCTGAAAAAGTGCACTCCACAAAAAGTTGAGTAGTTGTTTCAGGAAGTTGATCACAAAGAATATATTTAATGTTACATTGAACTCCCCCTTTGATCAGGTTATCCTTGGTTGGAATTTTATTTTGTACGGCATGCCAGGTGAAAGCATATTCCTTCAGCGGAGCCAAACTCTTCCAAATAATAGATAGGTAGTTGTTTTCTATTTCAATTTCGCCCCATATTGCTCTAGTTTCATGATATGGGGACTTAACTGTGTAACAATTTGTGTGCCTGCTTTCCAATTCCACGAGTCCTTAATTTCCGCATTCAATCTGAATTCTACTAAATAACTCTGTAGATTTTCAAGTTCTTCTAATTGCTGCTGATTTAAAATTTGATTCCATGTGAAAGTCCAATGCGTGTCTCCTTCCATATTTTTTGTATATTTCTGTGCTATTAGGTTGAATCTGTCTGCTGAATTATAGTGTGGGTGTGGGAATAGATCGCATAACCTACGATTGGTACACCATTTATCTTCCCACAAGTATGTGTCATAGCCATATCCTAGTTTTTTTTATCCAAATTACGCCATAGCCATTCTTAGCCTATATAGATGTATCATCCTTCTCCACCAAATGGATTGAGCACTTAGGGGTTGTGTTGGGCCTTCATACATCATACATCTATAAATGGCTTCATATCTTTCCTCTAGAACCTACATAGTAAAATTGTTTGTAAAGAATGGAGTTTCATGTGAGGAACGACGTGCAACCACCTTAATTTACGAATTATTTAGGTTTATTTGACAATGTTTTACTATTGCATTGAACCCAGGAAGCGTACCCAGAGGACACGGGCATATTCTAATATATATAATTTCAATAAAAATGAGATATAAAAGTTTGATAAACAAATAAATATGATGATAAATTAATAATTATATTTTTTGTATATAAAAATTAGCATAAAAATGGATAAGAAATTATTGATTTCTTCTTTCTTCTTCTTCCCGCATTATTTTCCTGCAACTTTTTTCTTTTAAATTTTCGATAACAATGCTATAGACAATCTGGTGAACTACTTCCGGAGTGAGTAAGATTCACTTTACTCGCTTCCGGAGCGAGTTAGATTGACTTTCCCGCCACAACTTACTCTATCCCGAAGTGAGTAAGACACCCTATAAATACCCCCTTTCTTCCTCCAAACATCACACTGAACTACAAAAATCAACAATGAGTGGATATAGATTTAGTGATATCTTTAGTGATTCTGGAGTCGGCGCTGAGAATAGTCAATGGAAATCACACCAGTCGTACGATCTTAATATGCCGCCACAACCTTTCGGCGCATCAAGTAGCTCAAACCCGTATTATCATGATACTGGTAA
>JAOYMZ010090811.1:0-10805 GCA_025802335.1 Pinguicula primuliflora
GTATGCATAGGTTCCTAATAGCTTCTTCATCACAAAGGAGTTTAGCTCTATCCTCTGCATTTTCCAGTTTGAGTAATTCTCCCCTCCCTCTAGCCTTACTGCTGTTCCTCCATTATAATGATGTTCCTCAAGTATTCTTTCCATTACACTTACGTCCATCATATGTGAAGGAACCCCAACTAGGCAATTTTCCAGCCATGCCACTTTTCCTGGAGCAGGGGTGATTTTTATGACTTCAGTACTTGCAAATTTCTCTGTATCTATACTCCTTGCATGAAACTATTTTTGGCTGGTGCTAATGTTCATTCTTTGTATTTTTAATGTTTCCCCATGTCTTTGCGCCAGATTCACGAAGAGCTTACAAGTTCCCACCCGCATTCCGTTGAGTTGTTTGATCAAATCTTGCGCATCTGTGCCTTTCTCATATCGTACGAAGCTGTACCTAATTCCTTGATGCACCATTGCAGGTGTGGTATGTACATCTCGCAAGGTCCCATATAGTTCGAAGAAACTCCACAATTCCTTCACAGTCCAGGCCGGCGGGAAGTTTGCTATATAAAGCGATACAGTGTTTGCTCGGAGATTCACAAGGTACAATGATAGTTTCCTACTTTAACTACTTTCTTGATCCTCCCTTCTTTGAGTAACACATTCCCACTTCTCTTGCACTTTCGTATTATTCATAGAGGATTGTGTTGTCTGTGCTGGACTTAACACCGACGCAGTGGTGGCAGACATGTGAAGAGAAGAGTCGGTTGCGGAGAGGCTGCTTGTGAATAAGCCGCTATCAATGATTGTCTACTCCTTGCTACCAACTTAATCACACCACACTGTGGTTCCAATATAACTTTTAATTCTACATTACACAAAACAACTAATTGCAGTGAACTCTGTGCTCGGCAACTCGCTCCAAATAACTTACACATGTATGTTAGACACTCCCATCCACAACACATCTTCTCACATGCAAACTGGAAGGCATCATTTGGGGAACATGGATATTATTTGTACTGCATATAAAGCTTTGCATTGGCTAGACGAACGATTGGTATGTTCTTCCAAGAGAAATCTCTTTTTTGGCTAATGCTGCCTACAAGGAAAAGTAAAACTGCCATATTTGATGAACCACCCGCACCAATTCTTGAGTTATTCACGGGCAATAGTTCTCATTCTAAATCATTTCGAAGTCGTATTCGAGAATACAATGCAGTTAATGCTTTCACAAGTACCGACACTTCAATTCAGCGTGTTATGCTATCTGGAAGTGGTCGGCCCACATTTTCTCTTCATGGAGAGTTAAGACACAAGACCGGTACATTACTCCCAATGCTAGATCGCTATCCAAGTTATGCCGAGTTATACGTCTATGACCCATAATCTACTCTGATCGAATGAACATCGGGGAATTCAGGATTAGACACTGAAGTACTACAAGTGATTGAAACAACAGGAGACTACGATTGATGTAGGCTATGTGGCCGTGGATCGATGTATGGCAGGGGTAGCAGATTCGTGAATGCTGTCGGTGGCAGCATGGGGATTGCGTTGCTATAGACGGCGGTTGTGTGTGCTACAGGGGCAGCGTAGTTGTGGCATTGTCGGAATAGAGAAATGGATAGGGAAAGTCTGAGGTCGGCAATGATGCCGCGGATGGAAACCGATGAATTGGTCCTACCGAATGGACTGACACGGCACAGTGATGTGAGACGAGTTGCAAGAATGGTGGTGGCACAGCGGACTGTGCTGAAGCTCAGCAGTGATGCTGTCCTGGCTAACGGGCGAAGGTTCGCCGGAGTGATGCCTACGGGGTTTATTGGGATGACATCCACAACCTACGTGAACGAAGAAATAAAATTGCCGGTCGGGAGACGACCTCGAACAAGCAACTGTCGCCGACGTCCGGTCGTGGCCCCCCAGTGACAATGGTCGTGGACACCTGGCTGTCGCCGGGGGCACGTCCATCGATCTATATTTCTTTATGATGATGATTAATTGATTAATTGGATTACTTAATGTCAAATTACCTTACGAAATAAGTGGATCACCCGAAAAAAGGGTTGGCTGGAGATGAACGGTTGTTGCCGTAATTCAGTCTCAATCTCTCGGTGGAGACAACGTGAGTTCCTGACCATTGTCGGAATGCATTCATCAACCTCTATTTCAATATTGTGATGATTAAATGATGAATTAAATTAATGAGTCGAATTGGTTACGAAATAATTGAACTAACGAACGTTGGAACGTGTCGTATGTGACCTAAGGAATTTGAGGAAATTAGGAGGTTAGATTCAAAGTATATATATGTTCGCTGAATTTATGTTAGACACAAGGATGACTCTCCCTACTGAGCTTTTCGAAGCTCACACCATACATGAATACTTTCTTGCAGAGCCGAAACACCGCAATCAAGAGTGAGGAGTCCGAAGTAGCCGTTAAAACACTTTTTCCTTACTTTTATGAATTATGCTATACTATGTGAATGCGATTGTATTAGTGAGATATCAGATTTGGTTATGGATTTGACTATGGATTTATTTATGTTGGTAGAACCGTCGATGATTTGTTTGGTGAATATTATACGTGATTTCATTGCTATGATAGATTATTGAAATTAAATGGATTGAATGGGTTCGGGTATAGCCAGAAGGCTATACTGCCATAACGAATCCATAAATCAAAATTGAGCTCATTACATGTTTACACCATTGAATTTCAAAAGAGAGGTTTTCTGCATACGCACTTACTTCTATTCCCCAGTCAAGAAGACAAAATTCGAACATGTGCACAAATTGGCATGCTAGTATGTGTAGAGTTACCCAATAAGGATGATGAGCCTGAATTACTCCGAGATCCGCCTTCGGTTGTAAGCTTCCTCCTCTAATTCGGCTCCTTCTTCTAACTTTCGGCCTCCCAAAGTTATGTGACGATATGAGGAGCTCTGTTGCAAGTAGGGAATGAGTTCCTGGTCATTTATCATCGGGCCCCCTCATTTTTATGCTAGCCTTCTTTGTTTTGTAAGGGCACGATTGTCTTTGTTCTGAATTTGAATACACTTACGGTAGGTGGAGATTTTGACCATCTTTTTGGCACCAAATGTAGACAATCTGTGAATCAAAGTTGTAAAGGAGCCTATATCTGGATGCTGATGAAATTACAAATCAGTCCCTCAAGTCATTTAAGAGATATAGCTCATGCAAGGGGCATAACAGTCATTGCGCGCAGACTGGGCACATCTTGTGAATTCAGCATAAAACACCGTCATACATCCATTTTCTGCCCTTGCTGTAAAGATAGAACTTGTAGAGGACTCTTTGACCATGCTCTTGGTGAAATTAAAGCTTTGTCCAAGCTCTGGTTGGAAAGATATGTCCGTTGAAAAGTCATAGCAGTGTCTTCCACTTTGTCTTCGCCCATATTGGAGTGTTTTGTGTGCAAAATGGACTGAAAATCCATAAAACACACAAATATGTTGCACTGTACCTGCATCGGATGAAATGAGGATAAATCAAGCAAAAATAGGACAAATGAATCAAAATCACTAATGAATCTCTAGTTAAATGAGCTTAAAAACAACATATGATTTTGGCTCATCACCCAGTCAAGCACTTCATTCCTTAATAGTATTGGGCAGTGATCCGATAACCCTCTTGCCAAACCAAATTGATAGCAGTCTGCCCATATATGAACCCAAGAAGTTGATAACAACATTCTATCCAATCTACTACAACTCGTCCCTCACCCATTATAGTAACTATACTTGCGACATTGCATTGGCAGCTCCAACAGTTGTGCACCCTATGATTTGATTAAAGTCATTCATTTCTCTAACCTTCGGGGAAGACATGCTTGCTCTCTCCTCTGAGTTCCTTAGTGTGTTGTAATCACCTGCTAAGCACCACTTTGCACCTCAATGTTGCTCCATCAGATCTTTCAGTTTACTCCAAAATTCTCTTTTATTCGCTGCCCTCACTGGAACATAAACATTAACTATGCAAACTAACTGTTTGAGATGCCCCCATTCTCCTTGAAGGCATAGATACCCCTGCTCCGACCATGTATCAGTTTGATTGAATATTGCTGGATTCCATATGCTCAACAATTCCCCTAAATGCCCCACTAATTCTTGGCTCGACCATTTAGAGTTTGTCGTCGGCCATAGACTAGCGCACTTCTTATTATTCATTCCTTCAAGTTTTGTCTCCTGTAAGCACATGAATTCTACTTTATTTGTCTTCACTAATTCTTTGATTTCTATCCTCTTTATCGCTTTTCCTAAGACAAATTTTTTACGTCATTATTCTCATGAATTACTGGATTTCTTCCTACCTGGCGCTAGCTCTTACTTTCTCCAGTTTCTCAATTGCCTTTTGTTCAAGATATTCCAGTTTTGCTTGTACGTTTGTAGTTGGTTGATTCGTCTCAATGCCAATCCTTGTTGCTAACTGCCAAATACCCTAAACCTCTGCAGATCCTTCCTGTTCATCACCACCCTCAACCGCATTCATCTCATCTGCCTGGTGGGCAAATGATCCCGAAGTGAGTTATCTGATCGACTACAGACTGGTATGAGCCTCTCGTTCCTGAGCATCTTGTATATGGACCTCTCATGGTTGGCCAACACTTAGAGCATCCAAGATTCCCAGCTCAGTCTCATCCTGTCCAGTTCCATTATCTCCAGGCGGGAATAAGGCCAATTCCCGTTCTCTTCTTTCGTCTAGGTATTGTTGTATTTCCGACATTGAATTAGAGTGCAGAGGAATTGTTCTATGAAGTAACACTGAAACTGCCTCAGATACCCTTATACTTCCCCGAATCCCCATTACGCATTCCAACTTATTTGTCTTCCCCATGAGGTTGCCTCTTACCCCACTTCCTTTCGTCCCCTTATCAACTGTATTCTTGATCTTGTTGCCCTCATTTGTGCTCTTCCTTCCAGTTCAGGCAAGTCCTCTCCTAAAGTTTGTTTCCTTTGATATACTTCACCACTTCCTTCCCCTTACTGTTCCACTTATTTCCATTCCATTCTTCCTCTAAATTCACCAAAAACAACTTTGTTCTCCGTTTCAATCCTCACCTTCTTATAGATCATTTGGTGTGAAGTTGTCAGCGCCTGTATACGTCCAAACCGCATTTCAGAATTGTTATGTGTTTTCTCATCTACTCGCATTACCTTGCCCACCTTTTCACCAACTCTGAGAAGGAATCAGTGCACCAGCAATGTAACGGAGTTCCTTTGACTCTGATCGACAATGTCCTAACAAGCTTACCTTCCACAAACTTCCATGGCCGAAGGTTTTGAATGCACATCAAGTCAGTTGTAACTGTGTCCAGCATTAGATGCAGCTATTCTTCTTCAGATCTTAGCTTCACGAACAACTCCCCTCCTTCTATCCTTACCACTGAACATTCCTCGTATCCTTGTTTTTCCAACACATTTTCACAGAAGTCGGATCTAAAATAGGAATTGGCTAGCCAACCAAACGTGTTTCCAACCATTGTATATCACCATTCTTAGGCATAAATTTGAGAACTTCCATGTTGTTTGATTTCCTTTCAGCTCACTTCCTTATTCCTTCTCAGTTTACCTACTTGCTGTGACTGCAGATGTTTTCCCTTTCATTTCACTAGTAGATCTAGCCAATGCTACATATAATTGGCATGTTCCAACCCTCAGACCATTACTTTTCTCAATTACCTAAGAGATTACTGTATTCTTCACAAAACTTCAGAACTTGAAGCGTTTCCCTCTATAGATCATACGAGGAAGAGCATGGATATCACTAACCTTCCCAAACGTGCTGAAGAACCTCCACATATCTAGTTTTGACTAGTCCTCAGTAAAATTCGTCACGTAGATTGATATAGTATTCGCCCTCAGGTTTGCAATATATTGCGGTAATTTCCTGCTCCCACTAGCATCAGTACCCTCAATTACCTCCGCCATAGCTTTAGTCGATGATTTTTCCTTTGCCTTGCCTCTAACCGTCGTCCACTCCGCATCTGAGTGTTCAGAGTTTTCACCATCGCTTACCTCTTCCGTACGCTTATTTTTATCCTTAGCCCTTTCCTCCCTTAGATACATTGCTAGATCTATCACTGCCGGCACCGGTTGCCGAGGAATGGCAGTGCTTTCTGGCAGCGACATTTTTGAGTTAACTGTTGATTGATAGCATCTCCTACAAAATTGTTTTGTTATTTTTCCTTTTATAGGCCAACTTAAATAGGAAGATGTGGACTACTCTCATTAAAACCCTAATTCCAAGGTGATATATTGTAGGGTTTAGGGTTTAATAGGAAGATGTGAGTTACCCTCATTAAAACCTTTAGCCACCAAATTCCTATTTAAGTTTGTTAATAATTCTTTCTCTAATTTGTGTGAGACATTTCAACACTTCGCAGGTGTATCTCTCTATGAAGCACCCAATGATTTCCTCGCATTCCTTGAGCTCACGGCATTCCCTCTGCTTGCTTCAATCTTCGGAGAGTTGAAGAGTGAAAACTCCCACCACACTTGACCGCCATAAGTTGTGGTAAAATAGAGTAGGCATTGAATGTTGTCTCTCAGTAGGGGCGGGCAAATGGCCTTCGGGCCTAAGGATTGTCCAGAGGCCCGACAGGTGCGAAGCCCGAATCTCGAAAAAAAAAACGAATTTGGAATAAATTTGGGGCCTAAAAACAGGTCCCGAATCTAGTTCAGAACGGAATCAGACCCGTCCCATTATAAACGGGACAGACCCAAATTAAAAATAATAAAATATTAAAAAAATTAGAAGTTTTTAAGAAAAAATAGCCCTCATTCGCTCTAAGGGTTGTACTATTTATTCTACTACTTCTTATCATTTTTAGAATGGACGGTGTTTTGTGCAAGTATTTAAAATTCTAATATAACAAACTTTATAGTAAATTACAAAAATAACCTTCATTTAACCATTTGCAGAAATTGAAAATATAGTAAAAGTTAGCAACACAACTAAGCTATAAGCATCAATAAAAACAAAGAATTCAGAACCGTATAATTAAATTGCAACTCGTTAATCGTTTTATGTGTCACGAATAATTCCAAATCAAAAAATTTAACACCAAAAATACTGTGACTAGGAATGTTGGCCGTTTCGAACCTAATTTTTTTGTTAATTCGGGCCTCGGGCCGTCACGATGGACCAAAGTCCCGAACTTGTTCGGGACTTCGGACTTCGGGACGAGATTGGACCCAAAATTTTGGGCCCAAACCAAAATGGGACGGGATCGAAATTTGGTGAATCCCGATCCCGAATCCCGAATGCCCACCCCTATCACTCAGGCTCTAGCTTCTTACCTATATCGAAGCTCGACTCCAGTGCCAAACTTGGTCGGTTGAGACGCACCTGAGTACGCGTTTTGTGTGTTTGATTATGACAAGTGGGTGTATTTTTTTTTATCTACAATGTTATTTACTATTTATTGACATTAAAATTTGACATACTTTATATTCTGATCACATACTGATAACGTTTTCGAAATTGACACCATCAATGGAAATTGGTACATCGAGGATCAAATTTCATGTTTCGGTGTGATTCCGACGACTTCGTCGACGGTAATTGCTAAACCTTAATTAAGAACTACTTAACCTTAGGAGAAAAATGAAAAAAATTTACTGGTGGTGAAGTCGCCAGAATACAACCTTGATACGTCAATTTTCATCAATTGTGACAATTTCGATGGTGATGACGGGATGTGACTGTAATTTAATGTGTGTCAAAATTTGGTATAAAAAAATGTGCACAAATATCGTTACGGAAATGCTATATTTACTTACAGATTTTATACTCAATTGTGTACACAAGTCAAAACATCGTCCGTTTTAATTTAATATTTGTATTTTTAAATCTCCACATAATAAAAAAACGACATCATTTTGATTTATATACTTAATTGATTACTAAGTATGTTTAGCATTTTTAATATTCTTATCCATTTTATTGGGTTTTGTTTGTTCCGCCAGTGTGATTTTTTTTTTTGGGATATTTTTGAAAAAAAATTATTTATGATATGTATAATTAAAAAAAAATTAACATGATAAAAATGAGATTTTAATCTATATCATAAATTAGAATATCCAAAAAAAGAAGAAAATAAAACAGGAAAGTTAACAAAATGCTGTGTCGTGGAAAGTTGAGGCTAAATCCTTGAAAGGGGAACTCCGCCATCACCCACCTCTTTGATCAAAGAGCTCCGACGAGAACAATTCACATCACGTCGAGAAATCTCATTGAGAAGGTATATTTATACCTTCATTTCTCCTGTTTTTTAGCTCTGTTATTATCTTGTTTCGGTTGTTGAAAATCTTCAAATCTTGTGCGGTTGTTGAAAATTTTCAAATCTCGTGTTATTGATTTGATCTGGGAATTTCAGTTTGCGCCGATTAGTGTAATGCTGTCATTATAGGCTGCTGATGAAATCCGGTTATCAGTTCCATTAGTTTGTTTGTTAACATTTTCCAATCGTAATTGCTTGGGAAATAAATCCGAAAATCATGAGTTCGAGCTTCGGAAAACCAAACAGCAAAACGGGTTCGGGGGATGCCTTCGATTTCGATTTTGGGTTGGGTTCCGGCCGCCCAACATCTATGAATGATCGGAAAAATATGACGTCCTCGAATTCTTCGTTGCCGCATATCTACTCAGCAGCCCAGCAGAAACCGAATACATCGTCTTCCTGGACCCAACAATCGAGCAAACCAGCGTGGACCCATCAGCCGGCTTCTTTGGTTCAATCTGGCATGGCCGAATCTCTGTCAGGGCAGACTACAATGGTAGGGGATATATTTGGGAAAAGCTGGAACTCTTCTGCACCTTCGAATCCCGTTGGGATTGTGGATAGTAAGAACCCGAATCTGTTTGGTGATTTGCTGGGATCAGCGATAGGACAGAATAAGAGTAGCAGTAACTTGCCATTGAAAAACGCTGCCACTGCTGCAAGCTCAAAACCATTCTCTATGGGGAATGTAGCTGATTCGTTGCCTAAAACAGGTTATTCAGGTAGAAGTGGGGGAACTTGGGGTTCAAATGTCAGTAGTGTTGGCGGAAATGCCACTCCTGGTGTCACTTATAAAACAAGTTCCGGTCTTGGTGGTTCCAATCTGAGTTCAGGCGTAATGAGTAATACTAGCAATTCATCCCTTGTAGGGAGTATGGCAGGAAATGGAGTAGGAATTACCGGGATGGGTTCAAAGAAGGATCCTTTTGGATCTTTGGTTTACTTTGGGTCGGAACCGCTAGGTGGTATTAGTAAATCTAGAAGTAAAGAAAGTGATAAGAGTAGTTTTGGAACTGATGCATTTGGAGAATTTCAAAATGCGACCTCCAAAATCAATGCTTCTTCATCTTCTTCAGGTTCTTTTGCTGTTAATGCCCAAGATCCTTTGGATGGTTTTGGGTTTTCTAGTGTTCCTTCTGGCAATCTAAGGCAGCCCTCGAAGCAGCCTTCAGGGGCTAATGATTTTGATATACTGTTTTCCTCAACTGCTGGTGGTGGTGCGACAGGTTCTGAAGGATTTAAGAGTCAGCAGCTTCCAGATTATGATGGCTGGGACTCCGAGTTCGCAGGAGGGAATGATACAGGTGGAACGATCGAGATTGAAGGGCTTCCTCCTCCACCTGCTGGAGTTTCTGCTTCATCAGCAAAGAACAAGGGTATGGATAATTACAAGCAAGGTCAGTTTGCTGATGCTATCAAATGGTTATCCTGGGCTGTTATACTTCTTGAGAAGGCCGGTGATGTGAATGGGGCAAAGGAGGTTTTAATCAGTAGGGCTTCATGTTACAAGGAAGTTGGGGAGTATAAGAAAGCTGTAGCTGACTGTACAAAGGTACATTTATCTTGTTTACCTCCTGATTCCTCTCATCTATTTGCTTCCGCAATCTGGCCATAATTTTAGTATACATAATTTTAGTGTACATAATTTTATTATACATAATTATGTAAAACCAATAATTATGTAAAATCAATAGAATATGTAGTCGTGGAATGATGCACCAATAAAAGAAGTAAATTATGTTATGCCCGGTCTATGTGAACTGGATTACACTCATATACAATGAGACCCGAACTGATATTGTTGCTTACTGGGGAACTGATAATTGTTACATGTGCAGATGCTGGAACACGATGGCAAAAATGTATCTGCCCTGGTGCAACGCGCTCTCCTTTACGAGAGCATGGAGAAATATAAACTTGGGGCTGAAGACCTCACTACAGTTATGAAACTTGATCCTGGGAATCGGGTTGCGAGAAGTACCATTCATCGCTTGAGACAGATGTCTGAATAGAAAAATCCCAGCTATATTTTGAACGTATTGCTGATGAGTATCATTTGATGTTATGTTTTGTGATAGATGGTAAACCTGTTTGTTGTTGTACTAGTTGCGACCTGAATATTCACCTTTTTACCTTATAAGGTTATTAATTTGAAAATGTATTTTTTTTAACTTAGATTAAAAAATAAGTTAGACTTATAAATTTTCATTCCAATTTTATCATTAATTTTATATACTTACGTGTATCTATCATTGCTATATTATTTTATTACTCTAAATTTTATTATTAATATTTAAAATAATAATTATTTAATTAAAAATAGATTAGAATTATAAAAGTTAAAAAAAAATTATTTAATAATAATTATGATATAAAATATTATTCAAAAAAAAAAAAATTGGAACCCATACACATTTGAATACACTCACACCACTGGGTGGTGGGCCAAAGCCATCTTGTTTGTTCTGATCGTTGGGATGCTGCTTTAAAATCAAATTTTCGTACTA
>JAOYMZ010090822.1:0-10804 GCA_025802335.1 Pinguicula primuliflora
GCTACCTTCAGGAATTTCGTGGAGATCATCTTTGAGAACCATGAGGGAACCATTCAGTCATGGCATTTGGATGGTTATTCGTTCTTTGCCGTCGGGATTGAGCCTGGGAGGTGGAGCCCGGAGAAGAGGAAGAACTACAATCTGTTGGATGCCGTGAGCAGGCACACGATTCAAGTGTATCCTCACTCGTGGGCGGCCGTGATGACGACCCTGGACAACGCGGGTATGTGGAATTTGAGGTCGGAGATGAGGGAGAGGGCTTACTTGGGACAGCAGTTATACTTCAGTGTTCTGTCTCCGGCGAGATCTTTGAGAGATGAGTATAATCTTCCTGAAACACAGATGATCTGTGGTATTGCTAAAGGACTGTCTTTGCCAGATCCATACCAATGATCAAGAAGAAGAAGAACACTGTTTAATTGATCATCTTGACATATGTATATATCCTAAAGATGGTGGATATCTGTACTTCCTTGAGATGTCAAACACAACGAGGAATAAATCAAGCTTGCATACTATACTATATGTGTAAATGTATATGTTCACTACGTAGTATCTTCCCGTGCCGGTACTTAACGCTTTTCAGTTCCCGACTAGTGCTTTTGCACGCATAGACGGCGTCTAAGGGCTGGGCGGCAGCAGCTGCTCACCTAGCAAACATTTGGCACTAAACAATCAAACGGGACAATGAACCGCATGCATCATTCTAACTTCTAAGTGTGCGAGAAAAAGCTCCACAGAAAAGGGGAAAAGGATGTGTGTTGAACTTAAAAACTCACTACTTTAAAGTTTTATTATGTTTTTGCGAACTTTGCTCACTAGCCGGCATGTAAGTGAAACTCGCGTACTAGTCCTGTGAAGTACGGTGCCATCTCCAGCTCCATCAGCCGATTTCCCCTTCCCATTGACAACCTGAATGGCAAAGGAAAACTAGGAATTGTTACGAGGATCAAAGGTCAACTGAATCTTTGTCCACTGCTTTCAACATTTTCATTATGTGTTTGTTGTTCTATCTCACCTCGTCATATCTCTGATACTGACAGTCTTTTATGCCATGCAGATACTCTGGAAAATTTTCAGGTATCACTGTTTAAGTTACATGCTAAACTATACAAAGAAGCATATACTAAATCCAATTCATGTAGAACATGTATCGACCTGTGTATGCCTTATCTTTAAATATCAGCAAGCTGCGAGGCTTCAGTGCAACAGAAAACGGAGTGTACTCGTTCGACCTCATATCAGAGTTTGGCTGCATACTGGCCGTTTGAGAAGCAATATCTTCATTATGGTTTCCTGAAGTGTCCGAAGCATTTGACAAGCTGGGATGGGGAGTAAAATCCATAACCACAGGAGATCCAAGGGATAGGATTGCTACAACAGGGGAATATGCAGGGCCATCCTGATGTGGCTGTTCAGAAAAATCAAATTACTCAGAACATAAATAAATAACAAGCCATAGTATAGTCCTGACATGTTCCCACTTGGTGTGTGAAAGTAAATGCTGTTCAGACTAGTAATTTCCAGAAAACAAGTGTTGTAAAAGAACCATGTTAAAGGATCTGAAGTTGCAAGGACATAAATGAGTAGAGATACATATATTTAGAACCCACCATAATTCCTTGGTCTGGAAGATATTCGTTGATTAGCACATGATTAATCGCTGACGGGAACAACCTTGATTCCTCGCAA
Source organism: Pinguicula primuliflora (assembly GCA_025802335.1). Taxonomy (NCBI): domain Eukaryota; kingdom Viridiplantae; phylum Streptophyta; class Magnoliopsida; order Lamiales; family Lentibulariaceae; genus Pinguicula; species Pinguicula primuliflora. The sequence goes on from JAOYMZ010090822.1 coordinate 1,693, forward strand.
ATCCTATTAGTTAAAGTTTTCAGCCAAGGTGGCACTGAAATATGAAGGGGAACTGGAGATTGAGCTTCTACAACCTTAAATACCAAAACATAATTTCAATGGATGCGAAAATTTAGAAAGAAGAATGCAAAGACTCCAAAACCACGCTACTACTCTTTGACAGAAAATATAACAAACAATTATCGTAGCAAAAAAATTATGTTATAAACTCCAAGTTACTATCCCCTCTTACAAATCATGGAATTATTTCTGAGTTTCGCAAGATTTTACAATCTCTAATCAACCTATACGTATCACTCGTTTCATGCAGAATGCATCATATAACAGACTGGTTCTCAAACTTGAAAAGAAGAAGAAGGGGAAGTATGGCAAAGGGCAGTACTTTTACTCGATAGCCTCTTCTCCTTTTAAGCATCAATACTATTCATATCAACAAAATTTAGTCGATATTACTTCAGAGGTTTCCCCTGAATTCGACCTAGTAAAATAACAGTCCGAAATATTTTTAGAACACAGACAAGTCAAATAGTAATGATTCGTGGAATCCTTTGCCTTATGATGTAAAAGGTTAAAGCCGGGCTTACCGTTGAAACCAAAGGTACATTTTGGAAAACTGGCAGTACCATTTTTTGCAAGGAATGCAAAAACAATTGAGATATCAGGTTTATTTATAGCATCACCAACCACAGGAACACCCTCTTAAACAGGGGTTACATGACTAGCAGAAATTGGCACATAACTAAGAAACAATATTATTCCTTCTATTGGCTCATCATAGTTTCATGCTCCAAGTCTCCTAATCCTATATAACTTAGATAGCCATGGAAAGATGATTTCTTTGATAGCCTCTAGAGAGCGATCATAATTATTGAAACACGGAAAATCCATGTAAGTGAACAAAAGAAGATTGATACACCAGCTGTTGGACTACTTACAATCTTGGGGAAGAAGGCCCTTTTCATGCACAATGCCTCCTGCGATGTCAATTGTTCCTCAACGTTAGAGATCAAAATCCATATAAATTCCCATTACCCAAACAAACTAGATGATGTGGTAGTGCGTGTTCATATATTGCCTGCAAATAACAGGTCCCTACCCCAATTTTGCAGTCTCCTATTCTTCAATGATTTCCACTTGGAAACCGGAGCTTGATAAATCTGCAACAAGAAGCAGAAGAAATTAATTTACGATATAAAAACCAAACATGAACTCCAATAGTGTCTCCCTATTTCCTTCACATCCTTACATTATTCAAAAGCTGTTCTTCGTCGGTGGCAGTGACGTATTCAGGAATGTACAGGACGGTTGGGACAGTTCCGACAATGAACTTGTCCAAAGGTCCGATCTTTATAGTCGCCGTTTCTTCCATTCCCAATCAGAAAATTTTAGACGGGTTTTTCGCTCTCTGTCGACGGAAAGAAAGCGAAAACGTTCTTAAGAGAAACGTGGGGTTTGGCGACTAGATTTGCCCTTAACAAGAAAATCAATATAAAATCTTACTTATATTAAACGTGGGGTTTGGCGATTTGATTTGGCCTTAAATATCTTCCGACTTTGAGTGGACACGTTTGTCATTTATTTCATTATTGTTTGCAACTGGTGGCTACGAACTAAAAGTACCACGTTACAGTGAAGGAAGAACGAGAATCTACCGACTACAGACTACTACTTTTCTGCATCAGCATGTCGAACGCCATGTTGAACGGGATGGCTGGAGCCACAGGAGGTATTATCGCGCAGATTATGACTTACCCTCTCCAAACGGTACGGTTTCTACACTATCGTTGATTGGTTTCTGGTATAATGCTCGTTTTGGAGTTGATAGGGGAGCATTCAGCAGTCCAAACTGCATAACTTGATTGAGCAGATATGTCGTTTTCACGTTCAATTTTGTGGATCGAATCATAGATTAGGCTGTCTTCCAACTGTTAGATTTAACTGAGTAAGATTAACGAGTTCAAAAGTTTCAATCTTTCCCGGTTGTGTTGCGATGAATTATTGTTGATTAGGAATCGGAATTAGTAACTGAACAATCTGGCAGACTGTGGCATCTCCATAAGTGAGTGTTACCTAGGTTCTCCTCCTTTTTAGCTACTTTGCCAATTTGGTTTTTGAGATCATTAAATGGTAAAACTGTTATAGTGATTGCTTTATCCTTCAAAATTGTCACCTTGATCCCGCAGGTGAATACACGCCACCAAACAGAACGAGTAGCGAAGGACTCCACTTCTTCCGCTTTCGGCAGCCTTAGTGGCAATACTGTTGACCGTATTTTGCAGGTTCCCTCATTTTCACATCTTTGAATTCCCTTTGCTAGTCAGATTACCTACTGCTTAACTGACTGCAGCTGACAGGTTATTAGAAGTGAAGGCTTGGCAGGACTATACAGCGGTCTCAAGCCATCTCTATTTGGTACCGCCGCTTCTCAGGTGACATTTGATGCCTCTCCATGCCTCATTTTTGTTATGAGTAATGCTTAATGTTATTGTGATCTGATGCATTTGGAATGATCAATTATGCCACCTAAAAAATAGTTCAGCACTCCTACTCAGATATAATCCCATGTCATATCCTTCATTGGTCATACTTACCCCCCAAAAATCTATATAGCTATTTTTCTGCTTTAAGATTGATATCATCGAATTAGTAGAAAATGATCATCATTTTGGTTAACACTCGCCTTCCTAAAGCTGCCAGGGAATCTATTACTATTTTTACCAGGCGTTCAAAAACAAGGCTGAAGCTATAGCCACTAAAAATAAAATAAAAGGACTAGGGGATGGTACCCCAGGAATGCTGTCTTGGCTCATAGTTGCTGCTCTTGCTGGGTAGCTCTTCTGTTCTAACCCTTTTGGGTTATGTGGTCGCTTTATATTCTTTCTCATCATTGAATATTCCCACTTCATCCGCCATCAACTGTTGTCTGCGTAAATGTGCGCTGCAGGTCACTGAATGTGCTGTTCACCATCCCAATATGGGTTCTTGTGACTCGCATGCAGGTAGCTTTCTTTCCTTATTTACCGTTTGAAATATCTTTATACTCAAGAAAAGCCTGCGGTAATTAATATGTCAAAATTATGTTCCTCATCTAGCTAAAAGGCTGAAATGCTTGCATTATTTATCCTGTGTTAGTAAAAGGAGATAGTCTACTCTTTAATAAGAGCATGCCTTTGAATCCCAGTATGGACTATGTTGACCCATTATGTCAAGACCCCAGGTTAAAGGTGTATAAACACAGCTCATCGATTGTGAATAGGCTTTCCATCATGCCCTTTCGCCATAAACTCACAGGATACATTTGCATGCATGAGCTTGAAAGAAACTTTTTTGGCCTCTATTTTCTTATTTAGTTAGTTTCAATACTTTTAACTTGCTATTAATTTGGAAATGCACGTGCTTGGATAATGTTAAGTGTGTTGAGCAAATCCGATTATATGTTTCCTAATAATTCTCTTTTTCCAAGACTCACACGCAAGCGGAAGCAAAAATGCTCGAGGCCAAAAGGGAAGCTCTTTTAAAGGAATCTTCAATAAATTTTCCTTTAGGCGCTTCTTCGTCTGACCAATTGGCTATGCTTGATTCAATAAAGCCTCGCCCCTATGGAACCTTTCAAGCGGTGAGCAGTAATAGTTCTTTTAATATTATTTCTTTGTCTTGAGAGATGCATACTCAGTGGATAATCCATCTTTATTATATTATCCTATTCAAAGGCTGAACCATTTCTTCCTCAGTGGTGAAATAATTTGCCAGATCTTTCTGGCAGAGTTCAGTAAGCTATGATGGAATTGGTTCCACTTTCACTTTGAGTGAGGGTGGTTTATTAGCTCCTAGGGTCGAGAAAACTTGGTCGGACAAGGAAGTGGCCTTATTTTTGGTCAAACAGTAAGGCTACATGTCTGGGTGTGTAAGGAGATGATTCAAGAAAATTGTCCACTTTAGTGGAACTTTTATTTCAATGGAGATATTCTATAAATATATGCAATAAAGCTTTAATCATCGGGAAATGAGAAACTTCATTGTATTTGCAGAAGGTGGGGGAACTTGTTTGTAAGTGATCATGCTTCTAGCACTGACTTTTTAAGTTGGTTTGCCTAGATGCACTGAAGGAATTGGAAATCTGCACTTCAAAATTGCCTGATAAACTGTATGTGGATAATGCCTGGAAATAATGCCAGTGCTGGATAGTTCCTAAATTTCTGATCTTTGTAGTAGAATTTGTGTTATTTTAAATTGGTCGCAAATCTCACGAGGAAGATCGAGTAGCATTTTCTTATCCATGGTTCTTGTTTTTGAAGATATTGATTCCATCTATTAGGAAATCTCAACGACTTAGCCTCTACTAATTTCTTTTCATTGGGAATGTTTAGTAGGCATGCGAGGTTTATCGAGAATCTGGAATTGCTGGATTCTGGAAAGGCATCATCCCTACACTAATAATGGTAAGCTGGTTTTGTTTTTGCAGAAAAAAGGGAACTTCTATATAATCAAAACTATTGTTAGAACCTTCGAGTCTAATTTCCTGCTAAAAATGGAAGCAACATTAAAAACTAATAATAATAAGCTTACAGTTACACTTTTCCAAAGAACTGAACTTTCTGAGGAGTCTTGCTTCTACTGATTAATTTCTATCATTGCAGGTTTGCAATCCCTCAATTCAGTTCATGATTTATGAAGGTTTATTAAAGCGTCTGAGGAGTAAGCGATCTGCTAAGAAACAAAGTCCAGTGAATATAACAGCTATGGAGGTAGGCTACAGGATTTTCCTGATAACAAAAAAACATAAGGGCATCTGCCCATTAAAATGAAGTGGACGGAAAAAAGTTCACCCACACAACCATACTATAGTTTGTGCAGGAACCCATAAACTTTCGTCAACGATGATTATTCTGTAACTAGAAATCCTTTTCCAGTTAAGACGATGACTTCACAATAAGAGAATATAACTTTTTTAAATAAAATATGGTTTTTCTACATTGATTGGATCAGTATATTAAGCTAGTCTTTGGCTTGACGCATCCATGATTGATCATCAAATTTGTTATAGTATGGTTATAAGTTTTATCATCAGGTTTTATTTCTTTTAGTATAATATTGTAAACTTTCATGTCAGAAACTTCTATGCATATGATGTGATTTAATATCAAAAGCAGGACGACTTTTATCAGTTAATGAAAAACAATTAAGGTCATCATTTATGGGGCAACGATTAAATACGAACTAACATGTGTATAGAATATAGATTCTTGGTCAGACGTCACACATCGCTATTGTGAACTTGCAGTCTTGAAGAATTTCCTTCAGTGCATAGAACCACCAAATTATATTTTACATTCCTTGTACAATCCCAATTTTATAAGAAAGGCTGTACCCAGAATGGGAAGCTTTTGCTTGTGTGTTTTAGGAATGCTGATCCTGTTTTTTAAAATTATACTTTCCAAGCATGTCAAATGCGTCCTCATACTGCTGCAATATGGAGTCAGATATGTCCTTTCTTTCCTGAACTTCTGCAGTTCTGGTTGCTAGTTGACATTTCGTGACTTGGTGAAACACTGTATTTACTATTTTGGTAAGATTCTTCACCTGCTAAAACTGTCCGCTCCGTTGTCCTCATGTAACAGATTTTTATAGTTGGAGCTATAGCAAAACTTGGGGCAACTGTTTGTACATACCCTCTGTTGGTTGTTAAGGTAAAGTCACTCAACTTCGATTTTCATCTTAGGTTATCTGTAAGTCTGAGGAATTCCTCTACCTTTTCATTATGGCCTTTGATTGGGTTTGTATCTATGGCTGCTGAACTGATGTTAAGTGGCAATATTTATATCTTGCGAACACGAGATTCGAGCCTCCAACATGTTGTGTTAATTTCGTAATACCTTTCCATGCCTATCTCAATCCTAATTCAGCACTGATGTTGTTCTGAATCGATTTTATTTCACTCTTCGCATATAGCCATCCTCCGCACTCACTGTTTTCCTATATGGACCAGCCCTGGTTGAAACTGGGTGTATAGAGATTTCATTCATAGTAAGAAATGCAGGAAGTTGGTATTCTCTGCAGAATATGCCTAGATAAATAAGTAGATTTTCTAAGACATGAATATTATATTATTATTAGGCTTGATAGAACAATTTCAGCACATCATTCGATTCTTGTCGTGCTTTTTTTGTGGTACCTAGATTCGAACCCTTGACCACACACACTCACACACACAATCACGCTATTAGGCCAAGGTCATCTTGGTATTCTCTTCGTGCTTCATAATATGATGCTTCCTTGTTTAATATTTTCCCTCTGCGAGTGTTGAAACTATGGTTATCTTGCAGTCGAGACTTCAAGCAAAGCAGGAGATTGGTGGTAATGCATCGTTAAGATACTCAGGTTCGTATCCAATGTCAGTTTGCAAATTGCAATTGATCTTCTTGTTGAATCCCAATGTTTGATGAGTTCTCAATTTCAGAGCAATGTAGCATTACCAATTCTCATTTTTTTTTTTTTATCAATTTCTTCTATTTTCAAAAGAGTAATGCATCTCGCAGTGCCACAAAGGCAGTGCATAGTATGCAGTGAGGAGCTCATTGTATACTTCCGCTTTCTTACTTTTGACCATATTCATAAACTCGCTTATGTGGCAATCATTACAACCACACATAAAAAAATAATTGTGGTTGTATATGTAATTGTGATGCTTACCACATAACAGGAAAAGTGTCCCCCACCTCATTATGCTTTCTCTAGTGTTTTCTTTGTGTTTGATCTGTTTCAGGATTTATGCAGCACAGGTACAGTTGATGCTATCATCAAGATGATTCGATATGAAGGGCTTAGCAGTTTCTACAAAGGGATGAGCACCAAAATAGTGCAGAGCGTTCTTGCTGCATCTATTCTCTTCATGGTGAAGGAGGAAATTGTCAAGATGTATGCTGCAATTGCAACTAAAGGCCCGAAACATCTTCATCTTCTCAAGATTGCCAACTGATGCAATACTTCATCAGAAGATTCCAAATTGTAAACTCTCCCCAGTTATGGGGAATTCTTCAACTTACCCAAGATATGATGATTATTCATAGAATGCCACAGGATACAGAACGTACTAATCGTGAATGTAAACATCTACAAAACTACATATTCTCTAAGACATTGGTATGCAGATGGACTTCAATGTGTATCAAATACAGCGCCAAACCAATATAATCATATATTTCCTTTCTGTTCACTTGAAAAATTAGCTATTTTTCTGCGTAAGGAGTGGTAATGCACATAAGGGGTCAAAATAAAGAATCATTTATATGAGGTACTGAGTTTGAGTTATATACAGTTATGAAGTAGGAGAAGAAGCTATTGGTGGAGGATATCTGAGTACTTGCTGCAGCATGCGTGCGGCAAGGCGTTGCGTAATTTTACCGACAACACGCCAGCCAAGAACTCGTGCTTCAGGTTCTTGCAACACCTGTAGATATTCACTGGCAAAAGTTAGCAGTATATCTTTAGCTTCAAGTCCACGTTTTGTTCAACATGCAATTCATGAAATTGACCGATCCTATACCATAAAACATAGAACATGTATGAACAGGCTTGCGAGATTCTTACCTGCACTATCGGCTGCAAAATACTAGGATCGAAGTTATCTGAGGATCGCAGGAGCCGCCATATTCGAAATAATTGATCCCTAAGCTCCAACATGCTTTCCTGTTCACCATTGCTCATGGCTAACAGACCACTAGGATCCGCATTCAAGAATAATGCCCGAAGTGGACCAGGAATTGAGTTATATGACTCGATGAATGAGCCAAGAATAACGGCTTCAGAGGTCCGGACGGCTTCTTTAATAACTAAAATCCTCAGGTTTTCGCTTTCAGGATCCAATAACAGTTTCAGGACAGGTTGTAAAGCATCTTTTGCATTGAAATCTTGATCTTGACTTCCTTGGACAAGTAAATTTTCAAGTCTATTCCATCTTCAGCCAACAACTCACATAAGAATTTTTTTTCAGGTAATACACGAGGAGAATAACTCATTACGGATTGCAATGATAAAATTCTTTACAGAGGGCATACCTGAATCTTCCATCCTTGAAAAGAAGCTCAATAAGAGCATCTCTAAGATACGGATTAGGATCGGTGAGAAGCCTCTTGGCAAAGTACGGATAGGATGCTGCCAATACTTTAAAGTTAGGATCAGCATATAGAGCTAATCCTTCCAGAACAGTGAGAGACCTTAAAATTAAGGCATAATACGGAGGAACTGCAAGGTAAAAGTACAAAAATTGGACACCGTGCATAAAATTAAAACTCAAGATAACAAATGAAACGGTTTTGATAATCATATGGCAGGACTAATATAGGGGGCTATTCAAATCATTTCTGCTATTTAAATAAAGAGTAATTAGAACCTCATTTGATAAGAAGCAACATTATCCTGGAAGTGGGAACAGTAATTTTTCACTAGTGATAACAGAAGTTGTAGGTTCTACGAGGTTCACACATCTACACACAAAAATGAAAAATCTAGTCTCAAAGGCATATTCCCCTTATTACCTACTTCATATGATCTTCAAGATAAAGAATTAAGGTCTATGAATCAAACTTTGTCCTGATATAGGATTGAGTCTTGGTGAATTAGTTTCTATGTTCTCCTTCTGAAACATAGATAACCAAATTCCCTTCATTCTATACAATTCTTCTCATGGGGAAGAATACATCGTCGTCATCTTCTCGTGATACCATCCCAATCCATCCTCATCTCATTCCTATATGAGTCCTGCTATTCACAAGCTTTCAACACATTCTTAGCTAAGCATCATCATGACTACGGCAAAAAAATCTGCTTCTCCACCACATATACTAAGACATTAATCTTAGAGAAAACATTCCTGTCAAAAGCCACAGCCACAGCCACAGCCACAGCCACAGCCACAGCCACAGCCACAGCCACAGCCACAGCCACAGCTACAGCCACAGCCACAAATGGTTGTTGAGAAACAAAAACTCACCATTAAATGGATATTGGTATAAGACAGCACCCAACCCATCCACAATGGTTTTAAAGTTGAGCTCACTAACAGTTAAATTTAGTGCATCATCAAAGAATTCCTTCAGAGCGGGCACAATGGGAG
>JAOYMZ010090833.1:0-10804 GCA_025802335.1 Pinguicula primuliflora
TTCCCACTTGCACCCATTTGGTCTGAAACGTGCGCTGAGATTCCACATGCAAGAAGTCTTCTCGAAGTGTTTGCACCATAGTAGGAACCTCTATGTATCACTTTTATACACACAACATTCTCTTTTTGCGTGTACAACATGATATTGCTTTACGACCCGCTGCAAACGTGCTTTGTCTTTGAATAACTGGCCAACCTCGAGCAAACCAATGTCGTCGTCGAAACAACCTGCGCTCATAGAAGTGAGAATATCCATAGAATCCCCAAGTTGAAGATATGCATCATGATGCCACTCGGCAGGTCTACCATCTAATGGTACAGGGTACATCTGATTGACCCGAGGTCTTGGGCGGATCGTACGAATCAGACGCATATCCTCACCTTCATTCTCATTATCAGGTTCATAATCAAGAATCTTACTGCCTATAGGCTCTGTCGAATCAGCTTGCGGATCTGTAAAAATCTCGATGGCTTCAGGCGATAGCATGGTGGATCGCGTACAACATGGTGGGTCTCATCCTCCATCTATACTCATTTGGTGTTGATCGATGGGTGGAAAATTCAAATTCCATTGCTTAGACGAACCGCTACCAGCGTAGAATCCAGATCCGTAGTTGTTGTTCATTGTCGAAAATTTGTTGTGTTGGTAGTGGTAGGAATATGAAAGGTGAGGGTGAATTTATAATATAGAACCCGAATTTCGGAAGCCCGAAAATTTTTACTATCCCGGACTTCCCAAATCTGGGATATGTCTTCCCGCCAAATCTTCCGGGAGTTCCGAACAATGGGATTTTTCCCGCCAAAGTGTTCGAATCTCGAACTTTTGAAGTCCAGAAAAGATTAAGCACGTAGATTAATCATGCTAATGACGTCTATTTTTCGAAAAAAAACGAAATTTAAAATTGCCGTGCTTCGCAAGTTCGATCCCTATTCTTGAACTTTCAAGTCGTGGCGTGACAAATTAAAAATGGCAACTTTGTGACTGAAAAAAAAAATAACCCAAGAATCGCGTCATACTAACTTTTATCCGAAGCAAGTCGCATGCGACGACCACGCCTTTAATTGAAATCTGACTATCCTCGGTGTCCTGGTTGCCCCAGTTGTTTTATCGACATCTCCACTAGTGGGAACCACCCGACTACCCCGGCGACTGCGGCGGCTCCCTCACAGAAGGAGGCGAGTATGGAAGACAAACCGTCGGCATTCAGTTTTTCCCCAGCATCGAGTAATTATATGACAAAATCTACTCAAGAACTAGCTATCGAAGGCCAAAAACACCTCGAAGAAACAATTGAGGCCGCCTTCTTGATTCTCTCGGCCATGAACGACGAGCTTTGTAATCCGAATCTTTGGTCTAAACCTACTGCCACAACTGCCGGACCTCCTTCCATTGCCGCCGTAGTTGTGCCTAGCAATGCGAGTGGTGGACCCGCTAGTATGAGCATTAGCCACCAATCTATCGGCGACATGTTATCCGACTCCTCTTCGTCGGCATCCTCATCTGCCTCCGCTGCTGCCTCTCAATCTCATACTCAACATCATAATAACAACCTCGATATTGGCGGAGGCGCTCTCGACGACGCTAGACTTCAGTATAAGTCCTCTGTTGCTGCGCTGCGGTCCGTTCTAATCGCAATTCCAAATTCCCACAAAGTAACTTTTTTATGCTTATGGTATTTTATTTTCGATATGAATGATTAAAGCATTTATACGAATAAGATGAATAATTAAGTCGAAGCACCATTCTTGAACGCTTGCAAAGCTCGAGTCTGGTAATTTGGAAACCCTAAATATCTAGTTGTTTATATTAGAATGTTTAAATCGGTAAGGTGTTTTCCCCCTTAAAAATCTTCTTTTTCTCTGTCCCATCTTGGCCTATTGCTTGTTGTAGTCCAAGACTTAGATTTCGGTTCTTTTATGATGCACATCCATCCACCTTCTATCCCTTTGTTCAATTTTGCTTGCATTATTGAATTTGATCTATTGCACATGCCAAATGCGTTGCTCAGAAACTCGTATGGTAACCTGCTCAAATTTAATTTCTAAGATTAATCATTTGAAGTTGTAACCTGCTTTTGCATTTCTGTCAAACTCAGTCTCAGGATCAGACTCCTGCTTATGTGTTTTAAATCTATTATAAAATTTGTCCATTTGATTTTTAGTCAGTTCTTTAATAACATCAGGCTCAACCAGCAGAAGCAGTCTCAGTGAGTAGCAATTCAGTGCCACCAGCGGATCAATCAGAAATTGAGAAGCTCGAGGAGCAGTCCTCTATTTTAAGAATGGTGATAGCATTATCGATTTACATTTCTGCAATCAGATGTTTTGGAATCCTTCTCTTGTCGTTTCATTTACATTTATTTGGATGATGCTTCTCTACCTCGAAACTCTTTAGTCTGCCCAATATCTTTCTCGTGCTGCTCTGATTTGCTATGGAATTCAGATTATGGCTTATTTTGGTGGGGATGTGCAGTTCTTTTTGACTTTTTCAGAGTGCTGCCATTTTCTCAGGCTTTGTCCATTAAATCATCTCATGTTTATATGCCAGATTCCTTTTGTCTTAACAGATATATATATATATGCATGCTGCTGCTGATCTTTTTATTTTGTGTGTGTCATTCAGGAGCTTGTGGACAGGAACAAATACGTGAAGCTACTGATAGATCAGCTCCGAGATCTTTTATCTGATATATCTACATGGCAGAGTCCTGTCTGAGTATGAGATAAACGAACCTCATAGTTTCTGATATTATCATCTGATACCGATAAGGCATGCAGTTGTTTTCTCTCTTTGTGTTAGTTGGCTGCCCATTAATGGTGTTAGTTCAAGTTGGATTGACATGTGCTGTTTCTTTATCAAGAGTGCTACTGCTACTGTTAGCTGTACGAAAGAAACCCTTGAATCAACCATTCCCTAGTGTTCTAAGAACAATATCTAGGAGATGCCCCACCTGAAATTTCGTTGATGTTGTGTACCCTCACTTGCAGCCATATACATATAGAGAGCAATTTGGTATTATGAGATAGCCAAACAATGGATTTCTTTTCCCTAGTCCTCATTCTGATTTTAGCTGCTACAGTATCATCTATTTTCTTGAGATCCAACTCGTGGCCGGGGAAAAAGGCCAAGCTTCCTCCGGGACCCTATTCTTTTCCGATCGTCGGAAACATATTCCAACTCACCGGACCACCCCACCAATCATTTACAAGACTTTCGAAAACTTATGGTCCTTTGATGTCCCTTCACCTCGGCAAGCTATACACAGTCGTCGTCTCATCGCCGGAAATGGCCAAAGAATTACTACAAAAGCATGATATATTTGTTTCCAACCGGAACATCCCAGCTGCAGCGGAAGCACATGATCATCACAAGTATTCAATAGCGTTTATGCCCGCCAACAAAAAATGGCGTGCTCTTCGCAAAATATTCAAAGAACAAATGTTCTCCGCTCATGCTCTCGAAGCAGGTCAGGGTCTTCGACAGGAGAAGCTACAGAATATGTGTGATTATGTGAAGAAATGCTGTGAGGATGGACGGGTAGTGAATATTAGTGAAACTGTGTTTATAACCTCGCTGAATCTCATGTCTACCACGCTTTTCTCGGCTGATATAACGAGCTTTGATTCTGATGCCACTCAGGAGTTTAAGGAGACCATAGAGGATGTGGCCAAGATTCTTGGTTTTCCTAATTTTGCTGACTATTTTCCCATGTTCAAATATTTTGATCCACAAGGGATAAAGCGGAAGGCAGAAGTTTGCTTTGGGAAATTGTTTAGCATAATGAAGGATATAATTCAAGAAAGGTTGCAATCAAGAAAAAGTTCTTCGAAGAAGAACGATTTGCTTGAGACACTCCTTGATCTTTGCCAAGGAAGCAAGCATGATTTGATCTTAAACGACATTAAGTATCTTCTCATGGTCAGCAATCCTCTTTTCAATAATTTCTTTTCTCCATTCTTGATGAGGTTTGTTTCTAATTGGAATTCCTCCATGTCAGGATTTGTTCGTTGCAGGTTCAGACTCATCCGCGAGTGTGGTTGAATGGGCAATGACAGAATTACTACGCCACCCTGAGGTACTCCTTAAGGCTAAGGCAGAGCTTATGAGTGTGATTGGGGAAGGCAAACAACCACAAGAATCCGACATCTCAAGACTCCCCTACTTGCAAGCCGTGATCAAAGAAAGCCTCAGATATCATCCCCCTGCTCCTTTTCTAGTTCCCCGTAAGTCGGATGCAGACATACAAATCGGTGGTTATTCGATACCTAAAGGGACACAAATTATCATCAATATCTTTGCCATGGGGAGGGATTCCACTTTGTGGAAGAGTCCCAATGCTTACGAGCCCGAACGTTTCGTGGGTAGCAGCATTGACTTCAAGGGGCAAGATTTTGAGTTTATCCCATTTGGCAGCGGAAGAAGAAGTTGCCCTGCTATGCCACTGGCGAGTCGAATGATGCACATGATGGTGGCAATCCTGATTCATAACTATGACTGGAAACTTGAATCGGGCATAAAACCTGAGCAAGTCGACGTGAGAGAGAAGCTTGGTCTAGCTCTAAGCAAGTTAGTTCCACTCAAGGCTATTCCAATCAAGTCATGATACTGGCAACTGTGTAATGTTTTTCCAGAATCAGATACAACACATTCAAACTTGGACAAGAATTTCAATATATAGGTTGTCAAGTACTTTACAAGGAAAGAATGGATTGTATTAGGTAGCATGAGGAGGTGGAAGTTGGAGGGGATTAAAAATCAGTGATATCATATCATCCTTCATCTGCTGTGGAGAAGTAAATTCATCCACGAAGGAGTAGAGATAGTAACCAATCTTGCCAGACATCCAAAACACTTGTTTACACTCTTTGGGAACTAGGCTCCCTTCCGTCTGGAGCACCAATTGTAGCAGTTTTCTCCGGTGATGTTCCACCATATTTCGTACCTTTAAGGAGGCCTCCTCCTCTGTTGTGGATCCTTTATCAGCTAGGAGCTGAAGGCTCACACTGTTGAGCTTCCTCTCTTGTCGTTCCTTCTGTAAAATGTTTCTCCATATTAGTTTTCAAGTTGCAAATGGATTAGTATTTGTAAGTTCAGAACAAATTGTACCTCGAAAGTTTGAATGTCATTCATAAGCCGGGAGATGGAAGAAACATGGCGGCATAAATCAGTGCACTCGGGGCTAAAAAGTACTTCTTCGGATATTTTGACACCGAGGAATTGAATACATATGAGAATGCAAATTCTGCAGCCAATGGACACCCAAGCAAAAGACATGTACTCATCCATGGTAGGTGCTGTTTCATCGGTCAATGAATCCATTTCTTTCACGAAGCTTGTTAATATTTCAACCCACTGCTCCCCAAACAGAGACGAAAAGAAAAGAAAATCAAATGAGAAGATGGTTTAAGAGGAAAATGAATCCATTTCTTTCACTTGAAGTGGGGGAATGAAGAATTTTTACCAGATGCGTTAGAACACTGGTGATATCGCGACCTTGGATGGGATACGCCGTTTCTGCCAACTCTGTGATAGTTTTGTAGACAGCTGTATACAGGATTTCAACTTCTTTGTTACTGTAGGTTATGGATGTTGGCTCATTCCACCTAAATATGCACAAGTTTATCTCAAATATTGATCCTGGAAAAAGGCATAGTTATACAGAGAAAAATGGCAAAACTTACTCTCTTATTAAATCGATGATCAAGACAGAATCTTCTCTGGAGCCATGATGATCAAAAAAGTCATCCAGGCGTGTAACAAGAACAATATGTTTGGCAAATGATGAACGAGCATGAAGTTGTTTTGGATCAGCCATCATTGCAGATGTTAGAAAATGAGCAACACGCAACACATTTCGCCCATACTCCATGCTATCCAGATTGCAATCTTTGTAGTACCACCTGTAGAGGTATATAGGTTTGTGTTGACTGTTGAGCATCACTTATTGCTGTTATTTTTTTTTTCCAAAAAGGAAATCTTTTTTTTTTCCTAGTGTTGTACCTCTCCAAAAGCTCAAGTTCTTTCTGGTGCTGTGCTTGGCAACTGTTGAAATCTTGCCTTGAAAATAGAAGAATATCTTCGTTGCATATGGCAGGGAATCTAACAAATAAAGAGATTTCTCTAGATTGATAACATCGGAAGGAAGTATAAAAATGCAGCAGCAAGGCATGCAATTGAAGGTCGATATATTTACCTATAGGCGGTTTTTAGTATCTGATAGTTATCTTTGTCATACAGCTCTATGCTTCTTCTACGTCCGACACCATCCAATATGCCGTGGAAGTTCTTCAATTCGAAATCAACCTTCAGAATTCAAATGAAAGGAATTACTATGTTGGCTGTCAGAACAGAACGGAAGTACTTCACATTTCATGGATTTCTAAGTAAGCTATAAAAGTTCGCACCTGTTTCTGCAATTTCTTGTCAAGAATGGTTTTCTTCATCAACTCCTGTTTGAGAAACTTGGTGGTCCAATCATTTATTCTCTCAAGAGTGCCCTCATCTTCATCTACTCGTACTTGCGAGGCTCTGTATAGCTCAAGAACCGCGGCCACATCAGTCCTCCCGAGGCTTCCCCTTTGCAGAAAGGCTTCTTCCTCAGCATATGGAGCTAATTCATCTGATTGCAGCATAGGGTTTCAAGTATTTGTTGAATTTCATGTTCTGCTGCACAAAACTTGTTTTGTAATTTAAACATGCATCAAAGTACCTGGTGAGACATCATATCCCTTCATTCTCAATATCCTGAATGCCATGGCAAGACAAGACACATGATCAAATATTTGCTCCTCTTTCTGCTGCCAAGACCTGTCAACCAATTTAGGATTGTCATCAACTGTGCTTACTCTTTACATGAAGAGTTTCCGAATATTACCTGTATGTATCTTCGAGCACAGTATCAATGTCGGACTGCATATGTCGATCGATTCCCATTCTTTGGAAAGTATCGACCATGCTGAGACGAGCGAATATGTCTGACGGATGAATGGTAGGCACTGCCAGTAGATTTGATACAGATACGAGGATTAAGAACAGGTAAGCAAAAACCACTGGATTCTGAACTCTATCAAGATATTTATGTTGAATCAATTACCCCATGTCTTGAAGACTTGTAGAACAGAGTGCAGGTACTCGAGGGATTTACTGTCTTGAGAGTGAATCAAAGCTGCCGCCGCCGCGGCCGGTGAGGATGAGATTGCTGCCCTACTCCTTTGCAATTCTCCATTGTTCCGGTCGAACAATCCATCAACTCCTTCAGCAATATATCCCAAATTTCTCGACCTGGAAAAACAAACCACACGAATTTACAGTACTGGGGAAATTACAGAAGATGGGTACTTGTAAAAGTTCTGATTTCGTTCGCCTCACCTCTCGATTTCCAATTCTCGATTGCGAAACATGGAATCGACAACCTCCCGGGTAAAGGGAAGAACCAAATCAAGTTCCTCGGCATATTTGATCATCTGGGGGAAAACAATATCGAAACCAAGGGGAGAGATTTGATCTTGATCCGTCGCAGCCCATGAATTTGATCTGACGAACCCCAGACCTGCACGAAGAAAATGAAGGAGAACAACATTGTCATGATCAGATCAGCCTTCTCATTCTTGCTCTTCTAATGTTCGACGAAATGACTCACCTTTCTGTACTAATGTCTCGCCAACTTTCCATTTACGCAGTGCAATCAAGCAAGCCAACGTGCAAGAAAGAGAATCTTTTATCAAATCAGGGTGGCCAGGATTCAAGCCCCAAGAACCGTCCGGGTTCTGGCTCTGGATGATCCAATCCAAACACGCCGGAAAACAAGGCCCGCCGCCTGAATGTTCCCGAGAGGGCACCATCGCCACCCACGCCGTGTCGTACGCCGACGGAGATATCCCTACATTCCCGTTAACCCTCTCTCTGATTTTTTCGATGTAACTCGGCGGCGATCTCTACAATGAACATGTCGACCGACGAATCATGAACTGTGTTGGTTGGTTTTACCAATAGGAAGAAAGCAGAGTCATCAAGCTAACTTACTATTGAAGTCTCAAGACTGCATTTGACGGCGGACATGGATTTGCCGATGGTCGGGAACTCTTGTGCTGTAAAGAAGCAAATTCTACTGAGTAGTATCAAACAAAAGAGATCATCAGAAAGCACGATACTTTGAGAATCCTTACCTGGAACCACCATTCTTCTGCCGAAGATTTCAGTTCCCGTACAAGGAACAATCTTGAGTTTGGATCCGAGCAACATTGCCTAATTAAATAAGTGAAGGTGATGAAACGCGAGTTGGATATAGCTGAATGAAATGCAGATAAACCCAAAACACTTGCACATAATCAGTGATTTTCCACATCCCTATTTATCAGTTTTTGTTTATTCCTTCACGACCACGAGACGCCATGTTTGAACGTACACATCATCAAGATACCCCCATAAAATATTCCCAAGTTGGTGTTAGATTAATGTTTTATTTCCATTGATCGAAACTATTCCCAATTGTATTTGGTGGACTTATGCATCATTGGCCTTACATTTTGGCCAGGATACAATTTTAGTGTGGAATATAGTAATAATTTTTAACTTTTGATCATAAAGAGAATCGCATACAAGAATGGAAATTGAATTTCAGGTGATGAGGCGGAAATTGTCTAGTCTCCATTATTGACCAAGATTCATTTGAGATCGGAATTTGGGAAAACGGTCGGATCCATGTTTTCGAACAGTCAATACTGGGGGATATTCGTGCTATAGAGACACATCCACGGGCAATACATGTTCGGATTTAATAAATAATAAATAATTTTTTTTTGTATATCATCATAATTTATAAAAACGACATTAAATATTGCATCATTTATAAAATTATTATGTATGCTTAATGCTTACACTTATTCTTTAGTTTTACATTTACCAAGCTCATCGTTTTTTAGACTTGCTCCAGCTCATCCGAACTGCTCCTCAGCAATTCGCCATCCTGACTTCTGGCGAACCAACGACGCCATCAATCTTAGACGGCCGGTGTGCTCTCTCTCTCTCTCTCTCTTTGACGTGTAGGTGTTAGGTATTGTCAATTTTGAACTTCAAGTTCAGAATCCAAACAAATATGTTTTTACTTAGGGTTTCATTGATTTTCGATTTTTTGGACCAAATTGTGGTTAGTTATGGTAATATGCTGCCATACGGTATGAATGATGTTTGTGTTATGAAGATTGTAATAATCTATTGCAAATCGAATGCCATTGTCGTAGTCTTCTTTGATGTACTTTGATTTCTCAGACGCAAAAGCAAGGTGAGCGAGTTTCATGGGTTTGGGATCATATGACTAAAGTTTCAGATTCTATTCCGCAAGTAGCTACCTGCAATTATTTCCACAATCAGCTTGGGTGTGATAAGAGATTGAATGGAATTACAGGTATAGCAGAATCTAGTTCCACGGATTTCAGAATCTAGTTCCACGGATTTCAGAATCTAGTTCCAGATGGAGTTTGAAGGTTACGAGGTGATTGTAAGCGAGAGTAGTGTTTGAAGGAACTTTGTGATTTATTTGATATTTGACAAGCTATTTGGTTTGGTTATATGTATTAATAATTAAATTAGTATATTTTGGTCGGCTACTGCACGGTAACCGACAACTCTCCGGTATCGGTACCGAAAATTTCAGTACAGGGCTATGCATTGTTCCCGTTAATTTACTATTGCTATTTGAAGTTGCTATTTGAAGTTATCGAAATTTGAATGTAGGATGAAGTTTATGATGTCATGTGTGAACTTTTTCCTTTTAAAATCCTTCCTCTTTTTACTTTGATTTCTCAGGCTTGAAAATTTTATAAATATGAGATAAAAAAACCTCATTCTTCGATGATGTTCTGATGACTTCAGTGTCAGGATAGAGACAGATCTAGAATAGGGCAACTAGGGATGCTCGGGCTATATTTTACCCGGTATTCGAGAAAACACTAGTCGGCACTTGGACGGTCAGAGCCCGCCTAGAGCCTAGGCACCCACTTAAGCGCCCCTAAGTGAGTGCTTAGACGGTATTTAGGAACCATCATAGAATTTAATTTACTTTTTGGGTTATATTTTTGGCTATTTAATATAATATTTATAGGAATTTAATTTTCTTTGGCGGCAAAGCCGCCAGAACAAAATTCTATTACTGATTCTCCAAAAATTTCAATATGAAAATTTTGAAAACATTAAGAAGAATTTTATTTTTGACTATCCGAAGTCGCCTGGTAAAACTAAACAAGCTCTACTTTAAAGGCTTCCACAATTTCAATTTATATAACTAGATATAGGTATGAACGACAATCTTTATATGCACAACCCCTGTGTCTACACCCATGCACAATGTTTACGTGATACCATACATTTTCGAAATTGGTCGCACCATTATAAAGATTATACATAAGAGATGAAAAATCTCATATTCCGACACGATTCCTGCAACTTTATCACCAGAAATTTCTAAATTCATTTTTCCTTTGGCTTAAGTAGTCCTTAATAAAGTTTTAGAAATTTTCGATGATGGAGTCGTCGGAACCGTGCAATCTTGTTCCGTAGTTAGGTTTTAATCACGTTATGATTGGTTTCAAGGGAAAAAATTCTTATTTGTTCCTCATCTCTCTCGCTCGTATCTCTCTGTGGCGGATATCTCTCTTTGAAAACCCTACTTCCCCGACTACTCCGACCGACTTCCGGCCAACGTATACGGATCTTTATCCGACTTTCTATATAGATCTGTGATCCTTATCACATTTCCGTTCTTTTGAACCGATTGGTTTCTGGTTCTCCGACGAGTCAACGAGGTTGA
>JAOYMZ010090844.1:0-10802 GCA_025802335.1 Pinguicula primuliflora
ATATTATCGATTTGTATATAGACAAAATTATCTTAAAAGTGAATTTTTAAATATTTATAAAATTGTCACCGCCTTAAACCTACCAGAAACTACTCAGGCTAACTTTTGACTTTTGGACTTTGGGGAGCTTTTAACCCTATAACAGAGACTTATGCAGTTGAAAAGTCAAAACTATTTTTAAGAAGAACTTAGAGGCTGACAATTAGTTCGAGTTGTATTTGTTAGAAAACATTGGTGGATGTACGGTTGGGCGCCAATTGAGACTGAAGAACGGGCTTTAAGTGGGAGAGGAATTGAGCATCTACAGCGGATGTCGACATTTGGATTTATGCGATTCGAGTTGAACTCAGTTGTTTCTCTGTACGGATTCACGAAGCATCAAACAAATGGACGAGCTGCTTCAAAATTATCCAACTTCGCAGCCGGAGAACGAGGCAGGTGCAGAGTTAATGGACTCGTTGAGGCTAAGTTAAGGTATTGCATTGTGCATAACTTGTTTGAAGATATGTCTGATAGACGGTTTCTTTTGTAATTCTTAATTTTTTTGGCGTGCGGTTCTTCTCAATTGGGCTTTCCCTTAAACTGTAGCTGCTCCTTTTTTGTCCGTGTGATTCTTCCATCCATTGTTGTTGACACTGTTGCAGTTGTAGCCGTGATATATGGAGAGGAGCTCTATGACCCAAACCATTTCTTGACCATCTGTCTTTTCATTATTTCTTCGCTTGCGTTTGGTTTTTTGGGGAGAAAACGATCTCATGGTAGTGATAGGTGTTCAGTAGAAGTTGTAATTTGAAATTTCATGTATGGATATGTGGAGTGAATACTAGGGATTTTCAGAGCTAAGTTGAGTTGCAGTGGGTATCAGTTATTTGGTAAGCTTGGCTGCAGAGAAGGAATAGCAGGTTCGGATTGATGAGATGCTGAAATATGGTGGCGAGTAAAAAAAGTAGAGCATGTTGGAAAATGTTGGGGATCAACAGATTAGGGCACTCAGAGCTATGCATCATTGAAGATCCTGCAACATATTCGGAAGCTGACTGTTAGGGCCTCTTGACTAGAATTAATAATGAAGGGAACAGATGATATGGTGGACTTAGATTTGTCACAAGCTGCTGCGGAATTGTTGGATTCATTAAATTTTGGGGACCTTATTACATCATTCTGATCACCAAAAGATGGAAGATTAGGTGTATTCCATTGCTCAAGGCCCTCTTCTGCTTATACTCAAATATGGATTATGCTATGAATGAGAACGGATACAAGAAGCTCCTCTTATAGTGCTACTCATACTATGTTATGCGTAGTCTCCCAAAGAAAGTGCTACTCATATCATGTTATACTACTTATGGATGTGTTCAAATTCCCAGAGCGACATTATCTATAAAATAAATATATCATGTTGTGCTTTTAGTCTCCCGAGGAACCCAATCAATCCTGAGTGAAAGCTAATAGTTATAAACTCATGGAATTTACATGAGTGAATGGAGTCACCATGTGACTAAGGCTGTGTTTGGGAGAGCTTATACTTTTGCAGAAGGACTTTTGCAGAAGGACTTTTGCAGAAGGGCTTTTGAATGTGCAAAAATAATTATATCACATTTAAACTTCGAATTAATTTCAAAATTGCCACTGAGAAAAGCCGTTCAAAAGCTACTCCCCCTAACTTATGACTTTTAGCTTTTTTCTGACTTTTTTTGTAGACAAGCCGAAGCAAAAGCTGATTTACCAAACACTGCAAAAACAACTTATGCTGTGGAAAAGGCAAAAGGAGCTGTGAAAAAACTGTACAAAACACTACCTAAGTATGCTCATAGCTTATACACCAAAGATAACGTTAAGCATGGGGATATGGGGTTGGAAATCATATTTTCAAACCTCCATGTTTCATAAAGGAGATCTCAGAACAAATTTCATTAGACTGTTGGATAGCAAGAATGGTGCACAATTTGCCAATGGTTTCGGCTACTAGGGTCTATTGATGTTCCTCGTATTGATTTAGACTATTCTGTTGCGGTAGGTAAACCTTACGTGCTAAATAGCTTGCAAATCATGATGAGGAGTTAAAGCACCATGCAACTCATACATGACAGACTCATTTCAGCTATGACTTTTAATTCACCGTAAGAACCTCTTTTACACCACCTGTCAATTATCTCCCCCAAATAAATCATATTCTCTTCTCTTGTAATTGGGACAGACAAGATAAACTCCATCACTCCATCACGTGCTGCACATGCTCGTGTTTGTTGCCGAGCAAGATGAAGAAGGCCACGTGGTTGTTGTTAATGCAAACCTTCAACCTAATATTGCAACTGGGATTGTAAGTATTGGGTGATTGTTGCGGATTAGGATTTGTCGAGATCGCTTTTCTGTTTCGTTTATATAGATTTCGAACATCACATGGCATGGCATGGGAAATTTGTTGTCATGTGGCCTCCCTGTGTTGAATCTGTTTGTCCTGGTCTGGTCCGTGGATTGAAGGGTCATCGACGTCCACAAACATGGTTTCAAATGGATCTTTTTCAGGAAATAATAATATGTATCATATTGTTTTTTTAAGTTAACTTTTTTATTTTATTAATAGAAAAAAGCAATCATATGAAACTTTTTTTGGGGTAATTAATCTTACAAAACTAGCATAAGGTATAAAATTGAAATCGCATAATAGAAGTAAAATAAAGTCAGATTATACTTCTTTTGATGGGTCAATCCATAATTGAATTGGGCTAACCCTCTTAGTGGCTAGAATTGAAAAGTAAAAATGAAACTGAAAATGGACTAACCCAAAATTATGGTGGGCACAAACCAGTAACCTGCCAAATTTTATTACCGAATTGTGGTTGGTAACGGTTCCGCATTACCGACTGATATTCGGTCAGTATCGGTATTACTGTCAATTACCGAGGATAATACCGATTATTAAAATAATATAATATATTAAATTAAAATATAAAATTTAATTAATTAAAATATAAAACTAGTATATAATGGGGCAAGTTCCGTGACCCTAACTTTTGCCCTGATTTTAGCCCCGATTTTTCAATTCCGGCCATTAGGATTGTCCGTTGATGGAATTGGGCACATCGTTAGAAAGCTTATACATAGGAGATCATATGTTCAAGTTTTGGTCCGGTTCCGGCGACTACGTCGCCGGAATTTTCTAAAATCCTATTTAGGACTACTTAACCCAAGGAGAAAATGTGAACCCTTCGTTAAACGGTGATAACATCGTCGGAATATCACCAAAACTTAAACATATGATCTCCTATGTATAAGCTTTTTAACGATGTACCCAATTCCGTCAACGGGCAATTCTAGTGGCCGGAATTGAAAAATCAGGGCGAAAATTAGGGCAAAAATCAGGGTCATATAACCTTCCACGTATATAATATACTTTTGTTACTGAATACTATTTACTCTGAGACTCCGACCAAAGTTCTTGGTGCTGAACCGAAGCCGAAGTTCACATCGTCGTTTCTCCCGTCCGGTCGCTAGCTCTCCGCCACCATTTCCCCTGCCCCCATCACCGTCACTGCATGGTCAATTCTTTGTGAACCTTTGGGTCCTCAACGTCAAAATCGATTGGCTTTATTGATTTTCCCCCCTCATCGATACCTGAAAACAAAGATGATAAGCTTCGGGTCACCTTAACCCCATTTCCCACCTTCGAATCCGACTTGCTTGGGCGCTGGACTATCAAATATATTTCACACTGGTATATCGGCCTTCCTTCAAGCGACCGGATCTGACCTTTCTGTCTGTAGATTAAAAGTTTTCAAATTTTTACTCCTTCCCTTTTCAAATCACTCAATTAGTCAATAACAACAGTTACCGACCGTCGGTAACTGATACTGTCGATATCGGTTACCGAGAAATTACGTTACCAGCAACAGTACCATAATTTTGTTACCGGCCAAATTCGATCGATATCGATAAATGATCGGTCGACACCCTACAAACCACTCTATTACTAGGGTTTCAGTGGGGGATGGACACAGTGTAAAACCAAACCAACCAAACCAAACATACTCAGTAAATCTCGCCCTTAGGTAGAGTTTGGGGAGGGTAAGATGTACGCAATCATGCCCGCACCTCTCAATATGATGAAGAGATTATTTTCTTGGAGACCCCCAGCTCGAGAAAAAAAGTAATAATATAATACAATAATAATAATAAAGGAGAGATAAATGTAACTGAAATTACTATTTACCCCAACCATGCACTACAAACATATCGAAATAAATAAATACCTACACAAATACCGAACAAACTAAATAACTACTTTATATAGTCTTATGTATCTTTAACCATAATATGATGTCTCCAACTCGTCGTATCAGAGATCATGTCCTCGGAGAGATTTAATTCTACCAAATCTAACCAAATCTGCTCATCTCATGTCCTCTTAGGTCCCCCCGCCCCCGTCGCCCTTGGAGTTGTAATCCGCCGACTCTCCTGACTGGCACTTATAGATGCGACACCTAGTGTATCTCTAAAGACCCCATTTGAAATCTTATCTAATCTTGTGCCCACACATCCACCTTAGCATCCGCTTTTCTGCCACTTCAAATTTCCGTACATGTAAAAATCTCATAGCTAGGTGGACACAGAGTGTATGTGGCCATAATATATTGTTGTTACAAATGGTTGAGTGGTACAATAATTTCAGAACACATGGTTACTTTATGACGAGGTAATCAAACATGGAATGCAATCTGATGAGCAATCACCTAGACAATATGAAAGATTCAAAACAACAAGATATTCAATCATGAAAACCCGAACACACAATGCAAAGCAGTTCTCTCGATTATCATGAACATGGGTAAAACTACACACTCAGGTTCTGTTAATTGCATACTTATGTACTCGAGTTAGATTTTGATTACGAGCGTTATCAGTATCAATATCAAATGTAGTAAATACATTTTTCATGTTTGATTTTGATTGATTTAGTTAAGATTTTGCGTGTTTACTTTGAAATTGATTGTGCCGGATTAACCCGTTAAATGATGGTTAAATGACAACAATGGTCCTCACGCTGTAAACACTCCATAACAACAGTACTATCTGAATAAAAACAAATAAACATGATACAATGGAGATTATCAAAGATCATATCAGTTTCAATTACCTTAACAAGAAAATGATCCATACCAAATCAATCATACACTCGGAAAAAATACGAAATGTCAATGTTACACTCGGAAAAAAATAGAAAATGCCAAAGTTAAACTCGAAAAACAAGCCCACAATACTAGACCGATGAGTGTTATACACTCGAAAAATCATTTCAAGATTGTTCAACACACATGAAGATAGTTCAAGTTCATTGATTCTGTCCAGGGTCCACATTTCTATATCTTGCAAACATAGAAGTGGCCATTTCATCTCTCTTGTTCGTCCATTAAGGAGATGGTTTCAAGTTCATAACCCATTCTGAAGTTTGGCAAAACTTGGGTTAACTCTCACTCTGTGTGTCTGGTTCACCAACAACGTCCTCTAGAAGATCATATGATTGATTTTCTTTGAGAAATTTGTGAAGAATATCACAAGCATATATCACCTGGATTTGACACCTTATGTTGTAATATATAGAGGTCATCTGGACTACCCAACGACACTTTAGGATGTTAAACGTGCGCTCAATCATATTCATTGCCTTAGAGTACTTCAACTTGAAGTACTCTTTGGTATTCTGTGGAGCTCAATTCCCAGTGGCTCATTCCCGCAGATGGTATTGTGTACGACGATATGGGATAAAAAAACCTTCATGATTCATGTAACCATTATCCGCAAGGTAGTATGTGCCTTCAAAACATAACATACATTAATAATAATGTAATGAAATCTTGAACTGAATTAAAGATTGTATCTTGAGGAACTTGCAATCTATTAGGTCGCCGCAATGCATCTTTTAACACCCGTGCATCGGCAGCTGATCTCTCCCATCCTGTGAGAATGTAGAGAAAGTTCACGGTAACATACACCTAGCACATTGACAGCTATCTGACTTTTTCTTATCCTGGACTGCGTTATCATTTTTTTTATATGAACAGGGACATATGTCCCATCAAGAGCCCCCAGACAACCCTACATACGTTAAGCATAAGCCATGATATCCATATAAGCACAAACAATATGAACATGTGTAATAAGCATGACCTATAAAATTAACTTTACCGAAAACATACTCCAACGCTCATCCGTAGAATCCTTTGGTATGAGAACAGGTTGAACTAATAGCTTGAGTTTGACTACCGTGCTTAATACCTCTTGAAAATATTTAAATATAGTGCGTGTTGACCTCTGGAAATCATACCTAACGGTTCTAAACTTATGGTTGTGACCTACTATCTTGAGGAATATTGCAATTTTCTCTTCTGCACTAACATAAATGTCATTACAAATCATCTGCCCAACACGAAGAACGGTGCAAAGACAGTAGAATACATCCATAGTCATTCTCAGATTATCATAACAGTCAATATCATTTTCAAAACCAACTTGTTCGAATATTCTACTTATTTAGGTAGACGCTGAATTAAGCTATACCTAATTCCATCCGGGTGGTACACTCGTTTAGAACGATGTATGCCACCTTTAAGGTCATCTACATAATTGAGTAAATCTAAGATTGCAAGCAAAGTCAAGACAGTTGGAAAATCCTTGTGTTTCGCAGACATCTGGACAACGTTCAAAAAAAATGAATCATGTATCCTCTCAAGTATGTCAAGAACACGAACATTCAAGAATGGAATAAACTAGGCGATCTCACCCAATCACATATGAATTCAATAAACGAACTCGCAATTCAAAAATACAACACATATGAATGCATAAAAATCCGATTATTTTTTGAACAACCAATTTCGGCCGAACACCGCCAAATCATCGTAATCACTAACCTCGTATAATTCAATGCATAAAAATAAGAATAAACGCTTACCCATATATCATAATCGTGTATATCTGAAATAAAATCCATGAATTCGTCGTAAATGAAGATGAATTTGCCAACACAAACAATCTAGGGTTCATGGTTTTTGAAATCGGAATTGATTTTAGAGTTTGATTTTGTATATATAGTAGTTGAGTCCAGTTCTTATGGACAGTTTTACTGCGGTCAGTTTTCCCCTTGCGTGTACAATTTTTTTAATTAGCCATCCGTTCTAGAAATTGATCGCACCATTGGAAAGCTTATACATTGTAGATGAAAAGCCTCATGCTTTGGTTCGGTTTCCGGCGACTTCGTCGCCGGAAATTTCCAAAACACTATTTAGGACTACTTAACCCAAGGGGATTTATAACCCTCCGTTAAAAGGTGATAACAACGTCGGAATATCACCAAAATTTGAACATATGTAATTCAATGTATAATCTTTCCAATTGTGCGATCAATTTCGAGAACGGATGGCTAATTGAAAAATTGTCCATGCAAGGGAAAACTGACCACCGTAAAACTGACCATAGGAACGGTTCTGTATGTTTGTTTATTTAAAATATAAGATCTAGTTCAAAAACTTAAATCAACTGTTTTTGGTCACTTTCAGTGTTCATTCAATTTTTAAATTTGATTTTATATTTTAATTTCAATAATAGACAATAGTAAGAAAAATTATTTACTGAATTCAGTATATTAAAACTTTAGATATGTCTATTATTATTATTGAAACTATAAAATTTATATATTTACTTAATTTTATATTATATTAATATATAATAATTTTTTTCAAAATTGAAGGGGTCACACCCCCTCTTCCCTTCCCCAGCACCAGCACTAGCTCCGGATCCAGAATTTCTTGAAAATTTCTCAATTTTGTATATATAAATATATTAATAATTAATAATATTTAAATAATATACAATATTATATGAAAAATATAATGTGAATTAATTTGTATTACAATCATAATAGAAAAAAAATAAATTGTAGCAAAAGTTGGCAAGAAAATTATAAAGGAACCAAATAAAAATAATAACAAAAATACATTCTTTATCAATATGTAATTTTTTCTACTTATGGTAATTAAAATTAATATATAAGATTAATTCTAACATCATATTGTCATGACGATTCCAGAATAGGTCATAATTGTTGTAATCTCAAGAATTGTGCAGGGAAGAAAACGAGAAGAAGAAGAGTCGTAAAACTGTATTCTTTATTATTCTTTGTAATCCTCTTTATATAGAGATAAGGACCATCAGTTACAGAAGTCTTATCTTTATAAAACTGTACCAATCAATATATCTATAACAATAATTCTTAATTATGACTCTTTTGTCGTTAAAAAAATCAAATCTTAGCCAATTGTATTTAAAGTGCCTTATTTTGTCACTTAAGTACCAAAATTCTCCATACATGAACATTTGAAAATTGTTAAAAAAAATTACATCAATTAGAACAATAATATTTTTATAGTAAAGAAATTTTACCATTTTAATTAATATCTACTTATATGGAACTTTTGTTTGAATTTTATTGTTGGGATATGAATTTATTACTAACAAAAATTAATGGTGTGTTTAGTTTGGGTACAGTAAAACAAATTGGGGACAAGCATTGCGTGCCCAAACAAAATGATGTATTCGATTGATATTAATATAATCTATTCGTAATCAAACTTTGATTCAAATTAAGTTTTGTTTAATTAAATTTTATGAAATTGTGAAAATACAAAATATCCTATCGTCTCCTTCATCTCCATTGTCATCCACAAACTTTTTTGGTAATTTCCACAAACTAAATTGAAGGGTGGAAAATAGAATAAATTCTCCGCAATGCTGTGATTTGTTTTGGTAAGTAATGTATTATTATTATTATTTTTTGTGGTCAAAACCACAATCATATTTACAAAGTATTTAAAACATTTCTCTTTAAGAGTTTTTCTTTCGTTTTTCAACTTCAATCCACATCTCAATTTGATCTCCCGATGATGCAGTGGGCTGGTTCTCTTATCCATTCACCAATTCCAGTCGCCGATCGAAGTTTGCCCTTCATTTTGAAGGACCACCAGGTCTGCAATTGAATTTTCTCCTTTGTTGTTGATGGATGTGTATCTTTTTGCTTGAAGATTTTCTCATTCATGTTCTTCCAAATTTGTCATACGACATGTTGGCATATTGCATTAAGGATTTCATTAGACCATGGGCTTACAGCAATTTCCGCAAATTCTGCTAGATTTTCTCCAATTGAGGTAGGCCTTGAGTTCTGAATTTGCGGTCTTGAATTCGTCCAATTGTAAATTGAGCTCCATATGTTTGTTGCTGCAGGACATTGTACGAAGAGGTGAATCTCTGTCTCCTGATGTTGGCCACAAAGCGAGTACGTCTCGTTTTCCACTTCAACTCCTCTTGCGGTAAGGTTGGTTTTTATTGGCATCCTGGATTCCTGTGCTGCAATAATTTCCACAGGAATGCGCTAACTTTTGCTGGGACGAATTTGTTCCATGCCTTCTTTGCTTGTAATAATTCTTGATTTTCCTGCCATTTTTCCAGCATGATCATAGTGTAAGTTTCATTAACCGAATATTTTGTTTTACCAGGGGTACTCCATATCAATTTGTCGTCCTACTGCGTTGCTGTAGGTGCAGATTGCATTAGATGTTCAAGGTCAGAAAACTGCTGGCTTTCATTGTTAAGATCACGGGACCGAGATCGAGTTACAGGGCCTGAATATGCGTGAGAAGCAGCCTGAAGGGAGCCTTCCAATATTGAATCTGTAATGCTTTTGTATCGATGCTTGGTCTTGCGACCTATAATGTAGAATTGCAAGGTTGAAACTACTTGAATAGGAGAGAATTTGATCCTGTTTATAACTAAGAACTTGAATAAAACACTCTTGATAAAACGATGCCTTTTCCAGTTTTACAACTAAGCTTTTATACAAAATAAAGAGCTACTGTCAACGGCTCTATTTTAGCTCCAAAAGTTGAGTTCCAACGGCTAGCAGAGGGACATATTCTGTCAATATGTTAAACTTTGGGACCAAATCCTGCTGCAGCCTTTTTCCTTGTCTCCTTCTCTAGCCACGTGGACGTCTAGAGTACCTGATAGCTGGTTCTTGTGCATTCGTACCATCACTGATCCCATTAACAACCTCCTGCGGGGACAAAAGGAGCGATGGTGCTAGAGTCTGGATATAGGATTCTGCTTCCCGGGAGGACTCAGCTGGTTAAAGTCCTTGCCAATGGACCAGAACTTGGGGTTCACCATGAATTGTCCGTTTCTCCAGGATGGCAACCGGTTGTGGATGAGCTTCCCCTTGATGAATGGTTGGTAACAGAGGGCTGGCAGGAGGTGGTCCATGGAATGGTTTCAGCTTTGACACATGAAAGACAGGATGAATTCGAGCATCTGCTGGTAAGGACAGTTTATACGCGACGTCCCCTATACGATCCAGCACCTGAAAAGGACCGTAAAAAATAGGGGTAAGTTTTTTTGTGTGGCGAAGTCGGAGAGAAGTTTGGCGATATGGGTGAAGTTTAAGCAACACCCAATCCCCAATGGTAAAGACCCCTTCCCTGTGTTTAGCATCGTAGCGTTGCTTAATCCGGTTCTGGGCGTGCAACAGATTTTCGCGGAGTTCTGCCAAAAGTTCATGTCTGGTCCGTAACTCATAATCTATCGCCTCCACTCGGGCTTCACCGGGAATGTAATCTAGCAATCTGGGGGGAGCGCGGCCATATACTGCCTCGAACGGAGTTGCCTTCAGGGAGGTCTGGTAGCTGGTGTTATAACCTGTGTTCGAGATGGCGGCGCCTAGGCGGCCGCCCAGGCCGCCTAGGCGCCCGTTTTGGCCT
>JAOYMZ010090855.1:0-10801 GCA_025802335.1 Pinguicula primuliflora
ATTTTGGCTTATTCATCCAATTTCCATTGTGCAATTGCTCCGACCGAAAATCGGAAGAGCGGCGACAAAGTCGCCTTAACTTAGCCATTGTAAAGATGCACACAATCATCGGAGGAGCAGCCACAAAGGCCATGGCTTCACTCCCCTGTTTAAGGGTCTCTTGTTTTCCCTCACTTTTTGGTTTGTGTAGAATATATGACAGATAAATTTCGGATTCTGCATTCTCTGTACGCCGAGGGATCTGATTTGAGGAGATACGGATTGTATTAGCCGTTACGTTACACATGAATGTTCCTCTTTGGCGAATATGAATGGAAGTAATTATGTGAAACTACGATCATTTTAGCTGTAAACGTCGTAGTGTAAGTAGTGCCAAAATTTTGTTCAATGATTTTAGTTATCTTGATCTTAAGATATGACTTATGAGAAACACTGCATTCTGATGCTACAGACGACTTCTCGGTGTTTGGTGATTGCCGTTGTGATAAAAGGAGAACCTTTCTGTCAATAATAATTTTCGTCGCCCTCTTTCCTTGTCTCTTGATTTTCAATTAATGCTATACTATGCTGTAAGGCTACTGTTTCCAGTCCTCATAAATAATGTCCCCCTAGTTTGATGTAGAAGCTCGCAGTCTTTAATGGTTTAGGTTGGATTTTGAACTATAGTCTATAAGGTGTGAGAGCTTTTCTGAGTTTTCCTGTTACCTACACTATAGGTTATGTAAAGATCTGAAAACTTTATACCGCTATTTTGATCTAGTAATTGCTTTTGGTGATGTTATTTCAGGAGTCAGCACTATGCATGTGGCCTGGTATGGCGCAATTTTGTCTGAGACGAAATCCTCTGTATGGGTTTGTGCGGCTATTTTCTATACCATTCAAATCCATGCGGTGTGGTAGACGCACACTTAGAGGCGTTTCCCGTTTTTGCAGCATCACCAATATGTCGTCGAGTTTGCAGATTGTACTTGTGAGCTATTGTTTTGACTTTAAGTTTCAGTATGTTGCAACGAATATATTGCCAGTTTTTCTTTATACTACTGGCCTTATGTGCTGATCGATTGAGGAATACGCTGAGAGTGAGATTAAGTTGGAGAAGCAGTTGCTTGGTTTTAATAAATATCTTTTAAATCGGTCACAACTGGATTCTGTGATTGTGGCCTAGACTGCAAAGCTCCCTCACAGCTTAATGAGTGTTTAGCTTGTACCACTATCTGTGGGTGGGCGTGCAATAAAATTAATTAATCGATTGTAGATGACCGTGTTTAGAATATGAGGCCATGGAGTCTGATTTTTACATTCTGATAGTGTTCTATGCTGCATGCTGAATGAGCCCGGGCCCTTTAAAAAAGAGTTGTTATCGTACTTAGTTTTATTTTGTGCTTATTTTGTAGATTTTAAATTTCCTTTCACTGAGCATGGCTGATTTGTCTCATATACGAAACAAGGTTGGGAGGTCCAAACTACTTGAGTTAGACCGACAACTATAGAGTCAACCTAAAATTTCTCAATGTAACTAATGCCCCAAGGTTAGTGAAGGAGTTAGTAAGAAAAGTTCTCAGATTAACCTAATTGGGAATGCATTGAATCTAAACTTGTAATATTCCGCCTGGAAGAATTTTAGATGATATCCTTTTTGCAACTTGCTCGTTAAATCCCATTCAAGTTTACATTCTTCATCCCTTGATGGGGATGATTTATGGTGACATTTCTGTACATGGCAAGTGTGGACTTTAATTTGCTCGGATAACTACTCTGAGGTTGAGTAAACTGTGCGGCAGTTCTAAAATCATGACTGACAACCTTGAATGATGGAAAATCAGATCAAACAAGGGCATCAATTTAAACTGTTGCATAAGATATTGAACAGTAAATAAACTGTTTGCCTGCTTTTTCCTTATGCTTTGTCAGCTAAAATTTCCGTATTTTTCCCTTCTAGAGTGTAGTGGCTCTGAGATAATGTCTGATTATATTTTACGCTCTAGCTTTGACGAATCCTTATGCTTTGACAGCCGTTCCAGTTATGTTACACCCAAGTCCCAACTGTCTGGCCTGGTCATTTGTAGTTCTTCTCGTGCAGGTGCCATGCCTTCAAGACAACTATGCTTATCTCTTACATGATGTGGACACTGGAACATTCGGAGTGGTTGATCCCTCTGATGCAGTACCCATTATTGATGTCTTGAACAGGAAAAATTGGAATTTGAATTATATCCTGAATACACATCATCATTATGATCACACTGGTGGCAACATGGCCTTAAAAGAAAGGTATGGAGCAAAGGTATGACATATTAACCTTGACAACGTCTAATTTGCTGATATGCTCCTTGCCTGCAAAAACATTATGGACTTGTCTTCAATTGACTGGACTGGTGGTCTAAGTTCATGAAGCTGTTCTGGAAAAATAGTACGAAATCTTCATATCTGTTCGTTTACCTACTTATCAAGTACTTACGAGTCTTTCTATGTTAATAATTATGCAACTGCGATTTGGTTATCATATCTTCAGCCGGAAAAAATGTACACTGTAAACCTTGGAAACAAAATGATGAATGGGTAAGAATGATATCTGGTAGTCACATGAACGAGTTCATTAACTGTTTTTATGTCTCTTACTCTTCCACGCAATCTATATGTTCATTCACAATAGCCACTCGGATATTTCTTTTTTTTTTTGTAATGCAAATAAAAGCAGTGCGTTTTAACATATCTTGCATTATTTACAGTAGAAGCACCATTTGTCTTTAACTTTTTGAGCGATGTTAAATGCTTCATCTATATTACTGTAGGTGATTGGGTCAAGTATAGACAAGGAGAGAATTCCTGGTATCGACATAATTTTGAATGATGGAGACAAATGGATGTTTGCAAGCCATGAAGTGTTTGTGATAGAGACCCCTGGTCACACAAGAGGTTATTTTTCGAATGCTATTTTTAGTTGAAACCGAAACTCTTGAAGATCAATCTGTGATCAGATCTACTTGGCCTACTGTAAGATTTTAGAGTTGATCAGGTTGAGTCGTGTCTAAGCTTCATATGAGCCGTAAGCTTAGAAGAAAGAATAGGAAAAAAGTTTAAGGTTTTCCATTAACAAAATAGAAGGTAAAATATCAACACTGCCCTCTAGATGGGCGAAATAAATTCAACAAGTTCATTTTGTTACAAAATCTAGTTAGATCTATCAAGCTAAGTCTCTTGGTAAGGGAATCAGCTACTTGATCTCTAATAGCTATATGACTCAGCTCTGCTATCCAGTTTGTCCTTGATAAAGAACCAATCGATCTTCACATGTTGGTTTATTGTGTTGCATGGGTTTATTAGCGGCTGTGGTTGGCTGTGTGCGCACATGAAGAGACTGCGGCGCTGGGGTTAGAGTTTGCCCGTGATCCCAATAAGAAAGAATTGAAAAATACCTTCTAGATTTTCCATTAGCAAAATAGAAGTTATTTATACATAGAGTGAGCAAATACTAAGTGTCCTTACACATACCAGCAAACTTGTTCCTCCGAGCCAAAACTGATCTCTTCCATTTTCTTTCTTTAACTCCAGAAAGGAAACTACAGTTTTGTAATTTGGAAAAATAATTTTCTCCGTGTTGCTTCTCTTTGGCTTTTTATGTTTTGACTAACCATTTTTTTATATCCACCGCATACTCGGGGCAAAACATTATCTAACTATATAATATATTTCCTTTTGTGGAGCAACTATCCATCAATAGAAGTAGGCACATTAATTATCTCTTATGCTCACATATTATTGTTGTTTCCCACCAGGTCATATTAGTTTCTACTTTCCCAGATCAAATTCGGTTTTCACAGGTGACACTTTATTCAGCTTATCATGCGGTAAACTTTTCGAAGGAACTCCAGAGCAGGTTCATGGGCTTTTTTATTTATTAACTCTGAATATTCCAATTCATATCTTGAACTGTTGCTTGGCTTTTATGATTTCAATCTGTTTGGCCCTTTGGCAGCCGTGCACATTCCGTTTTTGTTGTTGGTTTAAGTATTGGCTTCTCTGGATTAAAAACCTTGTTTCAATTTTCTGTTCATTGATACGTTGTTATCCAGAGTAATCCAGCATTCTCATCTGTGCCGATTCACCGAATAATATGTTGATCACTGTATAGATGCATAAAGCATTTTTAAACGCCTTGTTTGACACTATACACAAGTGAATGAATGCGGGAGATGTTCAGATATTTAATGTATCTGGTGGCATCTTTGTCGTTTGAGGAAAATCCAAGGCTAGATATTGCAGTTGTGTATTTATGTTTGGCTAAATTTCTATAATAAAAAGTGCATCTTTTGAAGGTGTTGTGAGTGGTGTTTACAATTGGTTTTACTGTTCTTTCCGTAGTCGGTGCACGTTCACGGATGTTTCTTGCCGATCCATTTACATGTCTTCACGTGATCTCAATTTGTTTATCCCTTGACCCTTACGAATTGGTTTAATCTACAGCCGTGTCACTATTATGAGCAAAACATGTGCTGATTATTGACTTCCTCTTGCAACAGATGCTTAATTCACTGCGCAAGATTACCTCTCTTCCGGAAGATACCGACATATACTGTGGTCACGAATACACCTTGGCAAGCTTCAATCCCATTTGCCTTTCATTCTTTTTCATCTTCACATCCCGGAGCTAACTGGAAATAAAGTTTCAGTTTTTCTTTATTTTTCCATTTTATAGAGTAATTCCAAGTTTGCACTGAGCATAGAGCCAGGAAATGAGGAGTTGAGGTCTTATGCTACCCAAGTAGCTAACCTTCGCAAGAAAGGCTTGCCAACTGTACGTCTTCTTTCTCATCATGTCATGCATAAAGTGAGAGAATCTGCTCTGCTTGTTAACTTGGATATATATGCATCAGATTCCAACCTCATTAGGAAAGGAGAAATTATGCAACCCGTTTCTCCGCACTTCGAGCGTGGAGATTCGAAGTCGTCTGAACATTCCCGAGACAGCAGACGACGCAGAAGCCTTGGGTGCCATCCGTCGAGCCAAGGACAAGTTCTAAGCTTGATGAACTACTAGTGGTCATGCTCATCTACAGTGATGCACAATGTGGAGCTGCTTCTGCATTTTGCGTAGGCTGGGATGCACTTAACTTTTCCGTCTCCCCTTCTTTTGGTTGATGTATAATGTACATGTTAAAAGTTAAAACATTGTATCTACAACACTTAACAAGTTCTAGTAATTTCTTTTGTGAAAAACTTTATTGGACACTTGTAATCTATATAACTACAGAGTGTTGATATATACCACCAATTTTACACCAACGAATTCACGAAACCTTTGTAAGCATATACACATACATTGATGTGTGTGGGTCTCACTCATGTGAGTGAAGTGAGAAATTCGTGGGATATATTAAAACTGATAACTACATATCTTTACGTATATTTATGTAGCGTTTTAATTTTGGCATTTGTCACTGTCTTCGCCTGGAATTGACCAGGCCGATGGAAATTCTATACACTTGAGATCAAAAGCCATATGTTTTGATGTGGTTTCGGTACCTTGATCGCCATTAATTTCGTTACACATTTTTTGATTAGGTTCAGTAGTCATTAATTATGTTTTAGAAATTTTTGGCGATGAAGCCGCCAGAACCACATCGAACCATAAGTTTTTGGACCTCCTGTGTATAAGCTTTATATTGGTATGTTCAATTCTGGATGTAGACGATGACAATGGTCAGAATTGTAAATATGTGGATGAATATGTGTAAAAATATATCGTCATATAGCTGGCACATTAAAAACGTGCAAGGTAAATAACGTCGCCCAATATATACATTTGTTGTCCCAAAAAAGAGAGTTCAGAAGAAGTGAGAAGAACAAACCGAGGTCAAGCGCACTCCAAATTCATACAAGGCTACCACTGCGATCTGCCCTGAACAACAGGATTGAGCCTAGAGTGTAGCAGTTTTATTTTCACGTTTTTTTGTTTAAACCTGTATGTCATTCTGCTCCCTGATATAAAAAAATATATATAATAACATCACCCAAAAATGTGAATCAACAGTTGGAGTTTCGAAGAATTGCTTCAGCTTCCCATTCGTTTAGACTAATTCAACAGAGTAATTTTATGGTCAGAATGCTACGACCAAATTAATAATGTTAGGTGCACGATGGTAATCGTGACTATTGATTCACAACGCTTGAATGGTCATGATTACTATCCTGGACCTAACATCCTGGACTGGAAAATTAGACTGTTCAAAATACTCCAACAAGTTCGCAAAATAACTAGTGTCTCATTGGTGAGTTAGGCCATTATATGTATAAGTTATTTAGGCTATATTTGCACGTTTTGCAGAAAAATAATTTGTCTTTTCAATCGCAGAAGTCCTTTTTTACATTATTAGTGATATTGGCTTTTGACGGTAGACTGACGGTGGAAAAACTCCCAAAAGCCAAAAGCTCCCTTGGAGTAGCTTCTGGGAGGCTTAAGGCGGTAACAATTTTGTAATTATTAACAATTCACTTTTAAGATAATTTTGTTTATATACAAATCGATAATACTAAAATATCCAAAAAAAATTCCGTATTATATCCCTTGTTGTGAAAATAGGACGGATAGAGCCAAACTGCAGCTAATAATTTGTAGGAAACAATACTGAAGATAAATAGAATACGAAGATTTACATGGAAACTCCTAAACAAATCAGGGGAGAAACCATTGGCAGGGATAGAAGAATTCCATTATTAAATAATATAAGAGTTACAATCTCTTTAAACCACTAGGAGATACTACTTGTAATCTCTATAGAGAATAAAGGATAAACACTCAAACTCACTATTTTTCTCTCTAGTATTTCTCACTATAATGAGACTCGAAGACTATGGGATGATGTAACAAACGAATGAGGATATCATTTTATAGGAGAGAAAACGTGTGATAATAGTAGTGTGAACTACTTATCCACCGTCCCATATTTTCCTCTACTTTTCGGCCGATAACCCCTTGTTTTTTCCTTCATTTCACATTGAGCATTTATTGCTCACATAAGGGCACACTTTTCTTGCCAACAATCTCCCACTTGAAGATTTGATTAATCGTTAATCAATTTTCACATCATTCTTTCTACCCTATCATGCTGTTTAACTTTCTGCTAGGCCACACGAGGAACGACACCAAATAAATTTGTTTGTATTGATCGCCTTTGTCATGTAATCTGCTAAATTCTCTTTCGTATGAACTTTCTATATATTCACTGTTCTTCCACTTTCTCACGAACGAAGTGATACTGAACCCTTATGTGTTTGATCATTGAATGAAAGGCTGGATTCCTTGCAAAGTGCAAGGCACTCTGACTATCACAAAACAAAAACATCGCATCTTGTTTGTGCCCGAGTTCCTCCAGTATCATCTTTAACCATACTGCTTCTTTACTGGCTTGTGTAGCTGTTACATATTCAATTTCTGTTGTCGACATAGCAATGATCGACTGCAGTTTTGAAACCCAGCTCACAGCAAACACATAATCTGTTGTGGATTTGTTTTTATCTATATCACCTGCATAATCTGAATCCACATGTCCAAAGAGAGTAAAGTCTGATCATCCATAACATAATGCAACATCTGAGACACTCTTGATATATCTTAAGATCCTCTTTACAGCACTCCAATACAATCTTCCAGGATTCGCCATGTACCGACTTACTACTCCCACTGCATGTGTCATGTCTGGTCTGGTACAAATCATTGTGAACATTAAGTTTCCCACTGCCGATGCATACGGTACTCGAGACATCTTCATCCTCTCTGTTTCACTGCTAGGACTGATACTGGAGGAATACTTGAAATTAATAGGTAAAGGGGTAGAAATTGGTTTACATTCTTGCATGTTGAAGCACTGCAAGACCTTCTTCAGATAGTTCTTCTGAGATAATCAAATCTTCCTATTATTTCTGTCTCGAGGAATTTATATCCCTATAATCTTGTTTGCTGGTCCCAAGTCCTTCATTTTAAATTTCCTAACCAACAGTGCCTTCAATTCTTCAACACGATCTTTGTTGGGGTCTGCTACCAACATGTCGTCGACATACAACAACAACATGATAAAATTTTTATCACCAAACCTCTTGACATACGCACAAGGGTCTATATTGAGTCTGTTGTATCCAAGACTCGTGATGAAGGAATCAAATCTCTTGTACCAACATTTCGGCGTTTGTTTGAGACCGTACAGAGATTTGTTCAACCTGCAAACCAAGTTCTCATTTTCTTTTGCTTCAAATTCTTGTGGCTGGAGCATATAGATATCTTCTTCAATATCTCCATGAAGAAAAGCAGCCTTCACATCTAGCTGCTCTAGATGTAGGTCAAATGTAACACACATCGTCAGGACTACTTGAACTGCGTCAGTCGTACCACAAGTGAAAATATCTCATTGAAATCAATGCCTTCTTTCGGAGCATATCCTTTCACCACCAATTTAGTACGATACCGCTCCACTTGATCATCACCATTTCGTTTGATTTTGAAAACTCATTTGTTTCCAATAGCTTTTCTTCTTTGTGGCAATTCCACAAGTTCCCATGTTTTATTCTTATGAAGAGCTTCCATTTTTTCCTGCATTGCTACAATCCACTGAGCTGCATCTGAGATGCTCAGTGCTTCTTGGAGAGTTAATGGCTTCCCATCCTCGGTTAGAAGGCAGTACGCAATATTGCTCATTATAATATAATCTGAGTGCCAAGCTGGTGTAGATCTTGCTCGTTCTGATCGACGAACTTCTTGTGGAACATCAAAATCCTCTTATTCTAATTCTTCGTGCTTTGGTGCAGTTTCAGAAGAAAATTCATTTTCTATCTGCACATTTGTAGTCTCTGAACTTCCTGCTTCAGTGCCATCATCTCCCTCGTTCCTTTGTAGCTTATCTTCTACAATGATAACATCCCTGCTGATAACGACCTTGTGGGCAGTGCGGTCCCACAAGCGATACCCCTTCACTTCATCAGTATACCCAAAGAACAAACACCTCCAAGATTTAGGATCCAACTTTGTAGTTTCTTGGGCATTATACATCACATACACCGGACTTCCAAATATATGAAGGTTGGAATAATTCACTGGATTTCCAGTCCACATCTACATCGGTGCCTTCAATTTAATCGCGATGGATGGGGCCGGATTAATCACATAACAGGCGGTGACTGCTTCCGCCCAAAACTTCTTGTCCAGGCCTGTAGCTCCCAACATGACTCTTATTCTCTCTAACAAGGTCTTGTTCATCCGCTCTGCTACTCCATTCTGCTGAGGAGTGTATGTCGTAGTGAACTGTCATTTGATTCCTTCTCTTTTGCAGAAGCTTTCAAATTCATAACCAATATATTCTCCTCCATTATCCGTTCGCACTTGATTCTTTTTCCTGAATCAAGCTCAATCCGTTCTTTAAAGACTTTGAATTCTTAGAACATATCTCCCTTCCTATTGATTGGATACACCCAACATTTTCTGGAATAATCGTCAATAAATGATACGAAGTACTTAGCACCTCCCAGGAATACAACTGGCGTTTGCCATACATCAGAGTGAATCAACTTTAGAATAGCCTTGCTTCTAGAGTTTGATGTGTTGAGCTACAATTGGTACTGCTTGCTAGCAACACAATACTCACAAAAGGGTAAGGTCACCATGTTGGGGTCTGGTAGTCGCTTTTGTTCGACAAGAACCTTCAGACTATGTTTTGATATATGTCCAAGCTTCTGGTGTCATTGCATTATAGTTAATTCTCCAGATGCAACAGATACTTTTGCTTCCTACAACATCTCCTCTTTAGCACGTATAACTTTACAGCTTCTTTTTCTACCTTCATAAGCACAAACGCGTCATGGATTATCTTCATAATCCCCCTCTCAACTTTAATCTTGCACCCGAAGTCATTGATTTGTCCTAAATACAATAAATTCTTCTTCAAACTAGCTACGTGCCGCACTTGTTGAATTGTGTGTACCGAGCTATCATGCAATTTCAGTTTGACGGTTGCAATACTGACGATCTGCAAAGCATGATTGGTACAGCTGAACACAGATCCTCCTGAGACTGGTTCATTTTGGTGAAACTATTCTCTTCTAGAGGTCATATGGAAAGTAGCTCCCGAGTTGAAGAGCCACACATCACAAAATCTATGTCTGCCTTCATTTATTGTCGCCGCCTCACAACATAGGTTCACTCCTTCACCCGAACTATTTGCAACATTTCCTTGAGGAGTGGAATTCTTTGAATTTCAGCAATCTTTCTTGAATTGACCAATTTTGCCACAACTGTAGCACTTCAAACCTTTCTTACTTTTAGATTTACATCTACTCTGGTTCTAGCTCCCACTTGAGCCATGCTCCGTTGATCTACCTCTTATCACCGCCAAGGCATTCGCTTGCTGCGAAGTCGCTTGCCTGTCTCCCCTGTTTTTGCGACAATTTTCTTCTTCAAGAACAACGACAGCAATATCGTCGAAGATTAGATGATCCGTGAGGATATTGTTGGTCAAATCGATGACAAGTAGATCATACGAGTCGAGTAGACTTTATAGTAAGATTTCAGCACATTCCTGCGACTCAATCTTGTAACCCAACGATGTAAGTTACGAGAATAAAGTATTTGAAATATTCATGTGCTCCATCACAGAAGAAGATTCAGTCATACGAATAGTGTATAACTTCCTCTTTAGGAAAATTCTGTTGTGAAAAGATTTTGCCTCGTACAATTCGTTGAGATGATCCCAAATCTCCTTCGCCGTCTTCTTCTCCTCGATGCTAGATAATACACCATCTGCTAAAGCCAGATGTA
>JAOYMZ010090866.1:0-10800 GCA_025802335.1 Pinguicula primuliflora
ATAAAGTCGTCGAAACCGGACCAAAGCATGAGGATTTTCATCTACAATGTATAAGCTTTCCAATGGTGCGACCAATTCAAAAACGGATGGTATCACACACAATGAGTTGTACACACGAAGATTGTACACATGAAGATTTTTCGGCCAAACATACTAGATGGGACTTTAACTCGAAATATGTTGGTCAACAAGGTGACCTCTTTCATCACCTGAAACAACAAATCATATTTTTCATCAATGCAAAACAGTGGAGCAAATCTGGAGCCAATTGAACAACTGGTGGAACTGCCAGAGCAATAATTTACCTTCCAGCTTCGAAGGAATCTTACTGCAAAACCTACGGTGATCAACGAAAGGATCTGGATCGCTCTATGGATGGTTTTCATTTGGCAGGTATGGGGCGCCAGAAACAAACTGATCTTCCAAAGCAAAGAATTTAGGATGGATGACATCGTATGGAAAATCAAAGCCCTACTTTGGAATTGGGTAAGAAGCCGATCCACCACAACAAGAACAGACGGAGAAGAGATCGGATGGATCCAGAATCGGGCCGCATCCTTAGAAAGATTTGGATATTGATCGGAAAAACGAGCATTCTGTCAAGAATCGGCTGCAACAATAAAGCCGAAAGAAACAAAAACTTTATAAATATGTAAATATTAAAGTTTTAGCAATAAAAATTTTTATTTACCAAAAAAAAAACAAGGTCACCTCTTTATATCTACACCCAACGTTTTTGGTTGCTTTCGTCGTATTTTCTTTATTTAACCTAAATGGTTGCGTACCGAAAACTCTTCGATCACTTTTTATATAAAACATGTACCATTTTTTTCGATGACTTTGAGTTATAAATTTGTCACCATTTCTAAAATAGTTGCATAGAGACCACAAAATCAGTTATAAATTTTAATTTGGATGATTGAAAAAATAATTCTGTATTGTTTTATGCCCTATAAATATATCATCACTGCATGTAGCAGCTTTGATTATTTAATTCGTTCTCTATTTTTTGAACTTTTCTTATTTAATAGCAGGAAGCAATAT
Organism: Pinguicula primuliflora; assembly: GCA_025802335.1. Classification (NCBI taxonomy): domain Eukaryota; kingdom Viridiplantae; phylum Streptophyta; class Magnoliopsida; order Lamiales; family Lentibulariaceae; genus Pinguicula; species Pinguicula primuliflora. The sequence continues at coordinate 1,045 of JAOYMZ010090866.1, forward strand.
GATTTAGGGTCCATTTTGTACAGAACCTCAAATGTTTATTTCTTTATTTATTCTTTTACTTGTTTTTTTTTTCCGAATGAGTAATATTTTGCTTCTTAATAGATAATTATTAAAATTTAATTTTAATTAAATATTACAAAATTAATAATAAAATATCAAAATAATTTTTATTTAACTAATTAAGGAGAAAAATAAATATAATTTTATGAGAAATGCTAAAGGTATTCACAAGTTTTGTGCTTAATTGAGTACACAAGTCAAAACGACGTCGTTTTCATTTGTGTGGAGCCAAAACGACATCATTTTAACTTAAGTGTACAAATATTAAAATATATACAATAGAACCAGGCTGCAATGCATAATCAATTTGTGCACAGCCCGTGAACAACTCATACATACCACTACCTGTTGTCCAAATTGGCTGCACCATCAGAAAGACCATGCATATGAGATCAAAAGCCTCATGTTCTGGTGCAGTTCCGACGACGAAGTCGCCGGGAATATTCGAAAATCCTTTCATCTTGGGTTAAAACGACGTCGTTTTAACTCGTGTTCTCAATTGAGTCAAAACTTGTGAGTATATGTAGCATCAATGTAATTTTATCTTTTATGCTTATGAATTTGATTTAATTTCAAAAATATCATTATAAAATCAGGAGAAAAAATATGTCAAAAAGTATTTATTTTTTAGAAGGTTTATTTTGAAAAATAAGAACAAGTAATAAAAAATGTACTGCACAAAACACATTTTTTTAAAAAAAATATATTTATAAATACAAGTAGAATTTTAAATTTTTGTGCAAAAAAGGCTTTTAGTTTTAAAAAAATTTCGACAATGAATGCCTTCTTACGTTATTATGAAACTTACCTACAACAATTTTCATACGCTTAATTCTTATGTGATCAAATTGTCAATTTCCATTACGATCAAATTTTATCAATCACATTCTAGATGGAGTCTATATAGTATATGATCCCTTCAAATACTAATATGGTTACCTTATGTTTGAAGTCCGGAAAAGGCCATTATGCATTACTAAAATTGGTCACACCAATGAAAAATCTATACACAGTAGACCAAAAACCTCATGATTCAACAGAGTTCCAACGATTTCATCACCGATAATTTCCGTTACACTTTTTTCTTTTGAGTTAAGTAATCCTTAATTATGGTTTAAAAATTTTCGATGACACAGTCACCAGAACTCTACCGAATCATGGAAGTTTCGGTCTCCTATATATATATTTTGCAATGATTTGACCAATTTTAATAATGGACAATCACAATACCAAGAATTAAAATGAAAAGTAATAATATAAATATTTAATGTCGACTATACATCCGCCTCCACATCCTAGTAAATATGACATGTTAACTCAACTCTTTTTTTTTTTTCCTTCTTTTGATCTTTTAGCTATTCCTCAACTCATTCAACTTACCAATATTGCTCGTCTTTTTCATAGTTTTACTCAAATCAAAACCTTCTCTTTGGAACTCGAGAAATGGAGAAGCGCAGATCATCCACTTCCCTGTTTCACTGTTTGGCAGTTGAAGGATCCCCTGCAGCCACGACAGCATTGAGCTGCAAATTCCAGCCTCAACATCGTTTCGTCCGTCCCAAGAGCAATACCAAGATTCAAGGTGTCGTATCTATTTCAAAGGAGCCATTTTTTAAGGAACAAACAAACCAAAACTGTTTCATTTAACTCAAAGTGCTGCCATTTTTTTCGTTAATGGGAAGAGGTAGCTTCGAATGAAACAATGAATCTATGAGCTTATATACCCTGTTCACCTTTATTTTGGATTTCATTGAAATAATCAGGCAACAGCATTTGCTGAGACGAGGAATCTTCGTTCATGTGCGGATGGAGATAGACTCGGCATGGTGAGGATATTTTTTTTGGATAGGTAAAGTTATGGAATAACTCCTAAAGTTATCGAAAACCCTAAAGTTATCGAATCTATAACTCCAGGTTTAATTTTTTGAGAATTTGCAGAATAGTTGGTGGCCACTTGATCTCCATGAAAAGTCTGCATAGAATCTCCTGCAAACTGGTTGGAGATTGTTGAATCAATGCCTAATGCTGCTGGGGATAGTGTCTCTATCCACTCCATATTCTTTCGTACAAATTTCTCCATATATGAATGTGGCCCAAAGACCAACACCAATTGCTGGTCCAAGATCCATCAAGCATCAGTGTCATTTCCATTGATTGAGAATCCTGTACAATTCCCATTTGGCCCACCCTCTTGGCTTCTTGCAATCAAGGAGGCTTTAATTTCTAACCACCATCATGTCCATCGTTTCAAGCTGTAATGCATCCATAGGATTCATGACTACATGGTAAGTCTAGAGTTCTGTCCGAGAATTAGGTGGCCTAGATCGCTTAGACGTCGCTTAAGTGCTAGTATATTATCCTCCGTCTTGTCTGAATTATTGCTTAGGCCGCTTAAAAAATCGTTTAAGCGGACGACTAGGTCGCTTAAGTGCTGAACGGGCCCTGAACGCCTAGGATCCGCCTAGCACTTTCTCCAATGGTCAGTCATAAACCGGATGATCTTCAATTGTAGACATGTCAGTAAAAAAAAAAGCTGAACATTTCGTTTTATCTTGAAAAAAGCTGTCTGGTTATTGAAGAAATGTAATTGTTCCACTGCAGAATCTGGTGTATGGTATTGAGAAGTTCTTGTAGAAATCATCATGGCAGGTCCTGGCTTCCATACAGGAATGAAGGCAATCCAGAATTTTATCCCATAAACAAGGGAAAGGTGACATGAAGCCCAAAGAGGGAACTTGGTCCTTTTAAAACAGTCATAAGCACCTATAAGTTGTAGAGGTTTGCTATGCCACAAGAAAAATGGGAGCAAAAATACAAGAACACGACGTAGCAGCGTACCATTAGTTCAAATGGTGGCCCACACTTATTACTCACCCAATCAACTGCTGCCACCTTGGACCCATTTTTTCTTGTGGTATAAATTTTTCCTAAGTTGCATAATGAAGCCTATTGTCCGCCTTTTATTATTCATTCATTATTCACCAAATAAAACCTATAACTAATTCAAATTACAAATTTACCTATACTTCCTTTCAAAGGGAGAAAACGTTTAAACTGGAATTTAGAAACATGATGTCTGCGGCCACTAGCAATAGAAGAATGCGCCCAATACTCCTTTGTTGCTCTTTTCTAATTTTAGATTGTTTTCAGTGGTTGGACATCAAAGCTAACATAAAATTCCATAAGAGTAGCACATCACAAAGATGATTCAAGTTGCAATCTGATCTGGTATATAGTATTAGATGTTAGGAAAGGATACTACCTCTAAATTTGTCAGCAATGGCGGCGATCCACGCTTTGTCTTTATCACTATACGGGTAATCCATATGCTGGAAGCCAGCAGAACAACACCCTTGATCTTCTGAGATTCAGTAATGACTCCTTTTGGAGCTTCTCTGAAATGCCCTTGGGGACCATTTCCTCCAGTTCAGAATCTGACGCATTCACATATTTTAAGTAAAGTAACATAAAGGTTTTTCCTGCTTGCGAGGAGAAGTAACAAACGATCTTCTCGAAGCAGCAGGAAAGTTAAAGTTTCACCTGGAGCTTGTTCTGAATACATGGTACCTTTCAGGTCAAATAATCCAACTTTCTGAATCTGCCATCTGAACCAGCGACAAATATCTTCGTTCGAAGCATCCATGGGTGTGTTCCAATATCCACGAACGCACAATGCATCTTCTACGGCGATGAGCTACAATCCTTAAGACAGTTAACGCACTTCAAAGTAAGTGATACGTAGACAGATTCAAGCATTTGCTAAAATTTGGCAGTTCTGCATTTCTTATCAGCCACAATCATCTTCTTCCTGTTTAAATCTCAATATACAGGATTTAAGAGCTTAAGAAGCAACAAACCACTGATAGTGAGTTTGTATTACGAAACAAAACATATGATCCCCAGGCCAAGTCTTCTTTGATATTGTCTGCAATACCCTCAGACATGACAAATATTTGTTTAGCACCTTCCGGGATACTTTTCTGTTCAGTTGTAGCAGCTCCCTACATAGCAAAGTATGATAAATGTGATTTTTGACGCTTACACAATGAATGAGAACTGTGGTTTGACCATCTCCCTTCCAAATACTGCGTTTCAATCATTAGCTAGACGAGAGTTCATCTATATGCTCACGTTTCTGCACCAATATGTTACCGCAAAATAAAACTACAACTTCTCAGAATAGTTGAGGACAAGGCAGATATTCAGCCACCTTAACACTATTTCAAATCATAACTATAGAACTCTAAACCAGAGTATTGCACATCATATTTTAGACTTCCCGTGTATTTAAAAAGAAATCACCTTTAGGAACTTCTCAAGGTACGGGATCACTGCAGAAAAAACAGCCAGGCAAAGTCCTATCGCCTCCGTTCTCTGCAAGAATGAGCATTAAAAATCACGTGTCTACCCAACCTACCATCCTTTAACACAGAGCCGCCAAAGTAAAGCAGGTTTCTGCAGCACATATAATAATTAGAAAAGGAAAAACGAAGATGATAAAAGAAAACATTTGAACTCGATTACAAGCTGAGCTGCAGTGGTCGAAGAATCCGAGCCCACAAAATGATTTAACAATATACCCGCCCCAAATGCGTATCCAATGTATCTGGGCAAGTACGATTCATCCAAACTAGGTATCCCTAACCCACAAAGAAGAAACTTTTCAAAACAATTTGTCAAAAACATAAGAACCCAAAACGAAAAGAGCTGGGGAAAAGGGAATATTACCCAGGGTGGAGCGAAGAACTGAGAGGTTAAGCTGTTGGCGGGGACTACTGTTCTGAGAACAACTAATATTGGGCCTAGTTGTTGAGAATTTCATGGGAAAACCAAATTTGGCTTGAGATGTTATCGAAATAAAAGGATTCAGGTTGAAGGCGGCGATGCAGTTCATGTTTTTCCCCATGGGAAGATGGATGTTACAGTGCAGACTGCAGAAGAAATAAAGTGGGAAAGTTTAAAGAGGACTGCTATTCGTATAAAGAAAGAGGACAAAATTTAAACAGAAATCGACGTAAATGACAATTTTGTTCCGCATAGCAACACTTGCACGGGTGGGGATAAAATTGTCATTTCACCAGCTTTCAGTTTAATAATTCGGTTTAGCGTTTGTACAAACATCATTTCTTAAGTTCAAAATAAGGAAAATCCTAAAGGAACAAATGCTAAACCGAAAAATTGGACCGAAATTAGGCAAAAAATCGAAACTACCCCTGATCATGACAGTGTTTCTGTGCTTACTAGGGGACAATTTAATCTTTTTGCCCATTTTCGGTTTAAAATTCGGTCTTAATACAATGGCCTGTGAAAAAAATCTCTTCACGGGCCTCGCAATTCAACGAAGCTCGAGTGAGGCCTAGGGCAGGTGATAACAGCTTCCGGTTCCACACTTTTTTTTATAACGTACACAACCCTACTGAGTTACCGAAATCCTACTGAGTTACCGTAATAGTCTGCAAAATGCGGTCGGGGTAAACCTAACGGTCGCACGTCGGAGGGATTTGAACGCATGAGTATGAATACAATTGTGAACCGTAGTTTAACTCTACATACCCGTAGGCAACCTCAGCTAGCACTCGGAGGAAGAACCCTAGCCTCTCGTGCGAACAATTCTGCTGCCCGCTGTCTCTAATTTCGCCTTCAACACATCTACCTTTTCGACACCTAGATGGCCAATGTTGCGCCAGTGCCTCCACTGGTGCAAACACCTAAACCCTGTTAAGGAAATAAAGGAATCATAGGCAAGATCATAGGGATATGGTCAATGACTAGAATCATGCCAAGATTAGATAGCACAAGTATGGAAAGTAAATCATGCCTTGTATAGAGTCTAAAGTAGCCTATAGATTGTATATCTCACAGTACAAACATATCTATACAATTCATAGTTTTCTCCGAACGCCATTCTCTACATCCTTAAAGTTCTTATCAAATTCTTTCAACCCTCCAATCCCATCACCCCTGACAAAGGCCGCTGGGAAATAGTGAATCGGCTACGCACAGGGATGGGCAATAGGAATCTTTCAAAATTCATTGAAAGCCCGTGAGAAAATACAACTCTCTATATAGCAAGCTTCCCTCGAGATTGGTCAGGGAAGGACCTCTGGACTTCCTTTGAAGCGTACGGCAAGCTCCGAGATGTGTACTCCCCTCCTTCAATGATATACAAAGGGTGAAGATATGGATTCATCCGCATTGAAAAAGGTACAAATCTGCAAGAATTGATTGAAAAGTTAAATGGTGCTAGAGTGGGAACATGTAAACTGTATGTGAATCTAGCTAGAAAGCCTGGCGAAACAAGCAGAAATCAGCCCCCTGGTCCTAGAAGAGACACATACAAATAGAGGCAGGTTGAAGGAAGCTTGCAGTTTGCTCAAGCCATGAAGACAAGAGCAAAAGTACTTGCAGAAACTGTAGCATATGCGCCCAAACCTGAAAAGGCTTCATGGCTGGAGACTTGTTTGGTAGGCTTCCCATCACATGTCCTAGATTTAAACTTGATGGAAAGAACCCTACAAGACAGGTCATATATTGGAGGGAAAGCTGTTAGATTGGGGGGAGGAGAGTTCTTAATTAAATAGTTGAAATCAGAGTACAAACTCAGACTGCTTAGCGATGAAGAGACCACTAAGCAACTATGTATTCATAATCTTAGGCCTTGGGGAATTAATGCGACCTGCATGGGTTAAGAAACAGGGAACACCGCTACATTGCTGGTGCGATGATTTTTTTTTTTGCGGAAATAGCAACCAGGATCGGAACTGTGATGAAGATAGATGAGAAAACGTGTGATCTAAGCGAAACGCAGTACAGTAGAGTGTTGATACTGACTACCTCTAATCAAAATATTTACGTGTAGATTAAAGTTGAAACAGGAGAGGAATCCTTCACTGTGCTAGTAGAGGAAGAGGCTAAGGGCCCTATGAAAACCAACAATCGAACATGGTATAGACAGGATAGAGGTACAACATTGCATGACACTGAATGGTTGTATAAACGTTCTATGGAATGGACATAACTGCCAATAACCCATACTAGACTATATGCTAGCAGCTCTAAATCTCTCAGAAGGCAAGGAAATTATCAGGACAATAAGGAACTAGGAGTTGCAGACATGGAGATATAAGTACACAAAATTTAAACATTGAGGCTGAATTGGTTCACCTAGAAACTCTAGAACAAGCAAACTCCCAGCTGTCGGAGAATAATGACCTTGGGCGTCATTCGCAGGGAAAGACAAGACAACCACCACAACATTAACTTCCAGCTCGAACCCTGATTTACGAAAATTCAATTCTACCCCAGAGGAGTTAAGTTCAGAAGTAAACATGGACGATTCTCAATTTGGACATCTCTCCAAGGAGCCGCTAACGGGAATTGAGGACATTATGAGCAAAATCAAATCAACAACAAGTTGAGACGGGTGATAAACAGTCCCATGGTCATTGCAATTTGGAGGAGTTCAAGGGGCGTGAAGTTGATCGAGACCAGATCAAGAATAGTGCATATCTCAGACAGGTGCAGGTTGAAGTAGAAAACGATGGGGAGATTGGCCACAAGTCAAAGAACATTTCAGGCAAAGAACATTATCCAGTCCAATTCTGCGCGAGGAAAGACAACTTGGACTGAGCGAAAAGTAGTAAGATTAAATTGGGACAACCCACAAACAGGGCTATTCGGAAGCCCATTCCGTTTAGGTCACTGGAACAAAACGAAGACCCTCTAGCGACACTTCAACATAGGTTAAAGGTGCGAGAATGCATGAGTTTATCGAGTCGAGAAAATGAGGCAAAATAGGCAACAACGGGAACCACATAAATTATAATCGCCTGAAGACTCAACAAGGAAGCTCGGGAGAAAATGCTTTTAGCAAAAGAAATCGGGATCGAGTTATCAGAACAACATATGAATGATTGGTTCAACTGGAACTCAGACACTCAGTAGAAGAAATTGTAACATAGATGAGTAGTACTTAGTGCAGCCGTGTAATGATATAGCTCACGAGAAACATACCAAATAATAGGTGGCATGACCTCACTGGATGGCCCAAAAGTGTTGGCCATCCAATGGGCCAATTAAAATGCAACACCTCATTTTGTGAGCTATTCATGACCCATTCCTTGATGATCTATGTACCACCTTGGTGTAGCCTACGTGTAGGATTTTCCGAAACAGTGAAATTGTACGTTATATAAATTTATTTACTTAGAATAAAATATTTAGTTATCAAAAAAGAAAAAAAAACTCTACGTAGTATTGCACCCCGCGTGACGTCAATCCCAAGGACCTCGTTTCGCCACCGTTTGATCTTGCACCGAAAGTCCATACCTATAGGCTCGCAGACACGTGTACATAATCCACCGCATGGATCTATAGTCACTTGCAATCCTTCACTGGCTAAAGCCCGCGGCACCTTTGCTAGCACTCCCGCTAGATATATAAACACCGAAAAAGAACTGAAGATCTCCTTTCTATCTTTCAGCCAAATGACCCTCCTGAAATCCAGGTTAGCATTGTCGTATTATTCCTTTTTTTTCGAGCTTTTATATTTACGCAAGTTGAAGCAAATTTGAAGCTTCTCTCTGTCCGTCTCTGGGTCCTTTTCAAGTGTAAAGAACACATTTTTGACGTTTTGGTGTTAGTGGCAACTATAATGTTTTGGGTACTCAATTATAACGTGTAGCGTGATACTGATTTCAAAATTGTATCTTCAGTAACTTGCATTCCGCTGAGAGAAATTGCTTCTTTAAGCCGACTTTTGATCTGCTAGTTTTTTTTTGGGGTAGGTAATCTGCTAGTTTTTTGTTGATAGTTGAAGTATATAGTTTAGTTTTTATCAATTAATTCTTGGTTATGCTTTGCAGCTTCTCTTGTTCACCGATGCATGCCTTTCTTTAAGCTCATTGTTGCTGAAGATTTGTGCTTTATTGAACCTGGGCTGTATCCTGATGTTCGTTAATTAGGGTTTTCATAGATATAAATGGGGGGATGCGAATTATATTGAGTCTCCTGCAAGGGCCAGTTTTGAAGTATGCAGAAATATAATCCTTTTAGTCTTTGGGTAACTTGCACAATGTTAAAGCTCGTAAATTTACTTCTTCATGGCATTACGCATGATAGATCTGTTCGGCGAACTGAAGATATATTTGCTTCCGCTACTTCTTGCAGAATCTTAATGAATAATGCTACTGGCATCTCATTAAGTGGGTGAAAAAGACGTCTACTTTTGCATGAATGTTTTAATGGAAGGACGGTGCAGACTCTTTTTGCTGATTAAGATGCGGCAGATTTAGTTAATAGAGATGTGAATGAAGCTAACCTTTTCATCTTCTTATGGAGATGGCGTGCCTTCTTTATATTGGCCATAGCTAGTATAAGGTCATTACCATTCGGAGCTGGTACCTCCAATGTTGCCTTCTCGGGCAGCAGGAGGGATAACACAACCATCTTCTAGTTCTGGAATATTTTTTCAAGGAGATGGGCATACTCAGCTTGCAGGAAATTCCCAGTTGAGTTCATTAACTGGACATGCTCGTCCAAGCAGTGTTCCTTTTCCTGGGGATGCGAACAATGCAGTGTTAAATAGTGTTGCAAACTCTGCACCTAGTGTTGGAGCCAATTCTTCGGTAACCGATGCCAATTCGGTACTTTCAGGAGGCTCCCACATGCAAAGAAGTGCTAGCTTTAATACGGAGT
>JAOYMZ010090877.1:0-26498 GCA_025802335.1 Pinguicula primuliflora
AATTTTGCAAGTTTAGTCTATCATTTAAATGTCATTAAGAATTTTGTATTTTAAATAATTAATATTTTATTTTTGTATGGATAAATTCTGGATTAGTTGTTGGGACATCTAGTATTATTCTAAAAAAATGAGTGTGTTATAACGTTAATTTTTAAAACTTGCTACTTCCGGAAAATAATCACATTTTTTAAAAAATTTCTTCTACAAAATAAGAATGTCAATTATGTAAGAATATCAAACTAAAAATAAATTATAAGATAAAATTATCCTTATTTTTCTACTTAATTAGTTAAATAAAAGTTATTAATTTACTTTTAATTTTTTATTAATTAATTAAGCAAAAAAACTTATTAGAAATTAATTCTTCTTAATTACTATTTGTTAATTAATCAAAAGTAAGAACATATAGTTTATCAAATCCAAGTAGCTCAACTGGTGAGATAAGTACCTTCCATTTCCAATGTAAAGGTACAATGTTCGATACTTTTGTCTATCCACAGAACAATGTAATCTATACGACCAAGGAGGGCCAAAATTCGTTGAAGAGAACTACATCACTGCTATGCTGACATGGACTTTTCTATGCTAGTATCCAACACGTCCGTTCCTTGCGCCAAATCCTGACCGTCCGCCTCGAGATTTATGTTCCCCCAAGCGATCCCTACATTCTCCCGGCCAAATGTTTCCGCCTCTGGAGTAAAATATAATTTATTCCCCTGTGATTTGAGTTAAAGGCAATTTACCCCCCTGTCGTTTAAAAATTAGTAATTTACCCCTTCGTGGTTTAAAAAAAGAGTAATTGGCCCCCACGTGCATCTCACTCACACGTAATGAGAGTGGGCAAGGAAAAATTAAGGAAAAAGACTATTTTACCTCTAAATTGTCTATTAAAACTTATTATTATTCTTACAATTATTTCATTACAAAAATACTATTTAGTTGTGCAAAAATTATAAAAATAAATACTATAATAATAAAAGAAATTAAAATAATTCATTCACTCGAAAATAAAGTAACATGTCCCCGAAAAATATCTATTCATCCGAAAATTAAACTAAAATTTGAGTTTTTATTTTTTATTTTTTGTTTTTAAATTTTTTTCAATTGTTAAATTAGTATTTAATTATTCAAAAAATTACAAACGATATTTTAGTAATTTTTTATTTTTTGGTTAAGTTTTAAATATATATGAAGAATCGAATATATATTAGGATCGTATAAAATATAAATGAAATATGTATAATTAAAAAATAAATAATACCCATACATAATATAAATATTTAAAAAATATGTAAAAAAAATTAAAAAAAACATGCCCAAGCACAATATACTATATAAGCTTTTGCTAAAAATATTTTGGTTTACAATATTATATAAACATTTAATTTTATAATAATTATTAGTATAATTCATTAAATTTTTTTTGTAAAACCTTGACATAAATTATATTTTTATTTGTTTTAAGTGTTTACGATTTTATTATATTTATAGTTGATTATTATTGAATTTCTCTATTTTTTTTATGTTTTTCTATTTTTACAGAATTTTAATTGTTTTTTCGATTTTTATTTATTTTTAAAGTCTTTTTTTTATTTTTTATTTTTGCATATTTTTAAATATTTTAATTTTAGTTTTTGTATTTCATATTTTATATTTTAGTAGTTCTAAATTTAAAAAATTGTAATAAATAATATTTATGAATAAAATAATTTTTTATTAGTTTTTATTTTTTAATTAAGGGCATTTTAATATTTTTAATATTAATTTTAATTAAAATAAAATAAGAGTTGCCTTTTATTTATAATGGGATAAATTATTAGTTTTTAAACCGATAAAATGACTTTGGGGGAGACCTCTGCTATTAGGGTTTTGTTGCTTCCAATCGCCCCCTAAATCTGCTGCAACGCTTTGTTCCTTTGTTCCCCCGCGCACAAGTTTCCTGGTTTTGCCTTTCGTTCATTCTTTGACACTTAGTTTAATCTCCATTCGTTGGTATGACAGGAACTTTGTTGCAAAGGACCGATCTTATTCCCTTCGTTTAATCTGCACCAATCATTTCGTCGATCCCGTGCTTAAAGCAGGTTAGTGTAGTTTATATTTGTCCCTTAGTTTAGATTTGATTTTTCAGACTTTGTAACTTATGGTCTCTTCCTTTTTTACTTCCTTTCAAAATATTAGCAGGCATATGATGTATATGCATAGGCTCTTGCTCCTTCATACATTCAGGATTTTGTATGCATCATTATTTGGCCCGCATCATTATTTTGTTCAGCTTGGTTTTGTATGCATTTTCTCCTTTCTGTAGAATTGACTTGGTTTTGTATGCATTTTCTCCTTTCTGTAGAATTGACTTGGTTTTGTATGCATTTTCTCCTTTCTATAGAATTGATTTATTGATTATCTCGATATAATGAGGGTTTTGCAGAACTTGATATTTGTTGTTGGTCTGACAGAGTCTGATTCCCTTGAATCCACATTGATCGAGACACACTATGAGAGTTTATCCTTTGTATAATTTCAATATGTTTTAGGGAAACCCTTATGAACTACATCATTTGAAGCTGCATTCACCCTCTTCCTGGCATTTAGTCTGGCACCACCAAATGATTTATGGAGATGAATTTATGGTTCCTTTTCCCAGGCTCCTCTGGTCAAACTTTTGCTCATAAACCGAACTGCCAGCCGTTTATCATGGTTATTGTCTCAAATTTGTACTTCATGTGCTTTCTTTGTTTGTGATCTGATTGATAATCTTCTGCTGATACACCAGTTCTCTAATTTTTTGAATCTTTATAACTTTTGTGTATGTATTTTTCACGTTAATGGAGTGCAAGGATAGGTAACTTTTAAAGCTTTTATAAAGAACCATTCTTGCTTGCAGATGAATCCGGAATAGTTAACTGCATTTGGATAAAGATTTTATTCCTTAATTTATTTTCTCCTTTCTTACAATTATGCTCTTTCTATTGAGTTGACATTTAACAGTTTAAACATTTTCCTATTTCCATGTTTCATGCTGCTTCTTTTCCTTAAATCCTCCTGTAGTTTTATGTTTTCCTCAGGGAATATTTATCATCTTGAAGTGTTATCCGTAAAGTGCCAATGGAAAGTATAGTAATAGAAAGGAGAAAGTGATGACCTATGGCTGTAAGAAGTTTCAAACATGATGTTTTCCCATCCCCTTTATTAGTCGCTGCTACTTATCTTCGGACAAGTAATATTGCGAGTTGGAGTATTGATGAGAAATAGTTTTATCATTTTTTCGATTCTGTGATTGTGCTGTTGTTTACTTTTTCGGACAAGAAAGAAAGAGGAAGCAGATCTTTTCTTTGTTGATGTGTTCGAATGATGGGTTGCCTGAATGATAAAGAAATCAACCACACCTGCCGTGATAATGTAAGAAGAAATGCTCATACTTTCTTCTTACATCATTATTTATATAAGCACTAATGGTTTCAAATTTTGAGTCAAATGACATATTTTAGATTACCTCGATGTAGTTTAACTTATTTGGTGCTCCGTTGTCTGCAAATCATGGTATTTTGGCGTGCTGCTGTTCTGTTTTCCTCATTCGTCTGCATGTTTTTTTATTTGAATAAACCTTGCGGGTACGTGATTCTTCATCTTTCACCCACGATTCTCTCCCGGTTGTGAGTCCATCGTTGAGACTGTGCTGCTGCCTTTGGTGACTCTCTTCGAAAGTCTTTCCGCTGAGCATGGCAGGCTGAGCAAAAGAGGTATGGCCGAGGCAACATTGACAATGTCATTATTTTCCCCTGGATCCGCCGCTTGAGTTCAACCTAGCCATGTATAAATATTTTCGTCCCCAACATCCTGCTCGCCGTAGGTAAGAATCTGACTTCATTGCTTCGTAAATTTCCGTTCTTGCACATCTTCGTATTAAATTTCTCAATTTTCGTTGCAACACACGGATTCATCTTCTCCCGTTTGAGCAGGAAGTCAATTTTGCATTACGTTTAGGCTCTCATGTGGCCTTCTTCTTTTCTTGCTTGCAATCTTATACCTTTTACTTTTTCCGCAGGCTTTCGAACAGGAAACGTGCGGAGGACTATCAAGAAAGAAAATGATGCACGTCTTTATTCAGTATCCCAAGTTCCCATTCATGATAAATTCACCTATTTGTTCTTAGTTTGCTAATATCTTGCAGCTGTCGATGTCGATGCTGAATCTTCAGGCACGAAAAATGTTTCTAAACTTTCAGCTCGAACATATAAGGTAAATTTCATTTGTATGCATGATGATTTATTGAATTTATGCCATTGTTATTGCTGACTTACACCTTGGGGATAAATCAGCGTATGTTGATTATTTGCTACATTCGATTCTCTTCTACGTTGCCATTATTTTTACTGGAGCTATCAAATGCTGAGCATATGATTTTTCATTCACTCTTTTACATTTGCCTGCTTGGTTGGGTGATTAATTATGCTTTCCTGCAGGTAGAATTTTCCATGATGAATCTGAAAGCTGATATGTATTAGTAAATAATTGCAAGCAATTTTACAGTACCACTGGTGCATAGTAAAACCAGCTGCGGGTCTTTTGTTCTTCTCAAATGAAGGGCATTTGGTTATTACTCTTTTGGTTGTTTGCTTGGTTTGTTTTCCTTCACATTTGATTTCGCTAGACTGAACTGTAACATCCCAAGTTTCTGAAGTCTCAAATTTGATTCCATAACCTTCCATCTAACCGAATGGGGTTTCAGACCAAAACAACCGTCCGTGAACAATATAGCAGAATTTAATGTGATGATCCAAATAACCGTCAAACACTAAATTTTTAATCTCCCAACATCCAGAATAGAACTCAACTAAAATAAACCAGATTGTATGACATAAACAAGGTCTTGCTCAAAGAAATTGACAAGAGTTCAACATTTCATCAAGGAAATTACTCCACTATCATTAGCACTGCCTAACATAGTATGGCATGCATTTTATGGAATAGAATCAGCAACACAGCATAGCACGGACACTTTCAGCCTCTTCCACCCTCCTCATTCCTTGGATTTGAAAAATAGTGGATAAACGTATCCGCAAGCCGAGGCTCAGTAAATAATTTAAAGCATAGCTGACGTGATTCGAACCAAACAGCATCAATTCTCTTTATTTTAAAATCTACAAGTGCAGATGAAAAAGGATACTTCATGCCAGCTACTACACCAAGACAATCTATGATTATTAAACGAAGGATGTTAAACGACAGACGTTCGCTCTTTGACAACAAAAAACGACATCACCATTTCCCAAATTACCCTCACATTTTCCCCGCTCCCAGGGGTATTTTGGTCCTGCAAAATTGAAACCTGTCCAACCATGATTCTATCTCCTGCGTAACCACGGTTAACCACAGTTCCTTCAGTTCTCACTTGGGGAATAACCCTCTTACCATTTCCCTCTCCAGGCTTTTAGGTTTTGGTTCGCCCCCCGCTTTCTCGCATCGTCTTCTTCATCGGCATTTCTCGAGTAAGCTTTTGTTATTTATTTCTGTTCGTGCGTGTCAATTACGCACCCCACATGTCCTTCTGCATCAGATTACGTTTCTTTGGCCTTCATTCCGACCGACAGTCGTGTGGAGCTGTATATCTTTTTCTGCCACATAATCTTCTTCAATTACTTCAGCTTACATTTTTTTGTGTGCAGATCCTCCCAAAAATCGGTGTCCACACTTTGTGGGTTCTCTCCTCAGATCGCAATAAGGTAATGATTTTATTTATATTATACTGATCTGCATTTTCAGACCCGCCATTTACGAGAGTTCTATTATTTTTCGTGCAGGGTTTCTTCCCTTGATGACGAATTCCTTGATTTGTCGATGTTACTGCATTTGCAAATTGTGAGTTTTCCTTTTTTTTTTTTGGCTTCTGCACGATATTTAATTTATTTTTCAAATGCATTCTTCCTGATTTTTGTAAATTTTTTCGATCTTCTTCCAGTTCTTAATTACTAACTTATAATTTTCACATATTTTTTCTTTGTTTTGTTATTGCTTCACTGCATAGAGTCCATTTCACTTTCTCTTGCAACTGCCGTTCCATCTGCAGCAGGTCAGATTTGTGTATATATTAATACTTTTAATTCTTCTGTTCCCAGCTTAACTAAACCCTTTTTCTAGCTAGCAAGATTTTCAGCTTTCAATTTGGGATTCTTTGTGATTTGTTTGATTGGTTCAACTTTTAGTAGTATCGTGTCTGCGTGGAAGATGCTTTATTTTAATGTTTTTGTTGTTGTTTTCTGCTATATATATTTAATCTATTCGATGTATATATATTTTTGAAGTCAGATTACTACATTTTTGTTTTTTGAATTAATTATCCTTGGCAATTACGTAATGAAACCTGTGTTGATGATTGATTTTGTGCTATCGGCGAACCCCCATCATTTATATAGGCCTCCCATGAATCAAATAAACACAATTGCGATTATTTGGGATTATGAAGGCCATCTATTTGTTTGAATCTACATGCCTTTGTGAATCAACAATTTGTTTAATAGCTGTTCTGATAGAGTCTGAGACAACCCTAGCAACTAATGGATTAAATACTCAACAAACATAAGATGCAGGCAACAAATTCTTGGCAAGTGTAGGTGATTTGGGAGGAAGCACTTCGAATTTTGTCAAACCGTGCAACAGGTTTCCGCTTTTCAGGGCTCATGGGTACTTCTCATTCTTCCTCATTTCTTTCACTTTCTTTCTTTGATGATTCTCTAAAAGGTTTAGCGCCTGTAAACTTTTGGATAATATTAATATTGCATACATCTCGGTATGGAGAAGGTAGTTTACCTTTACATACTCAGTGTCTCTTAACAATTGGTAACCCATGTCTCACACATAATTTGAATAGTAACTGTGCATGATAGGAATGTCCTCATGTCCCTTGAGATAGAAAGTCACTATTTTTTTGTTCTCATTGCCTTTTGCTTGGTGATTTCGTGAGGTAATTGTTTCTACAAGTCCAACTTTTTTACCTGGCCAATATTATGCTTCTTGGTCTCCTTTATACCCTCTTAATGGCTACTCCAAGTGTTTTTTGTTAATTTTGTTCATTTTTACTCAAAACGGATTATCCTATTAATATGGCGAGACTGTTTCTTATATTCAAGGGAGAGGGTGACGAGATTGGGATGACGAGATTGGGATGACATATTACTATTACTCAGTTTAAGGTTGAGAGTTTGATGCTATGCAGGTAAATGATTTGTAAGATTTTTCCCCACTTTGCTTTATATGTTTTATTGTTCCTTATTTTGTGTTCTCACACATTTTTGTTGTGAGATTTTACCCATCTTTTGGATCCTTAGAGTTGCAGTTGCTTCATCAAAACTATGGTAACCGAGGGACAGCTTCATTCCTCACATAATGTATAATGACTGACGGAGTATAGGTATCATCAAGTTTTGGGCAAGGTGTTCGCATATAATGTATACTGAGAGAGTCTGAGAGGCTTCAATTAGCTTTAAAGAAATGTTGTCTTGAATTAAATCCAAAGAGTCCAGTGTGTTTTTTTACATCATGCCTTTTTTCTCTTGGTCATTTTGTATATAGAACTAACGATGTTTTTTGGAGTTCCAATCGAAGGCATATATGGAACTAACGATGTTTTCTTATATGTGATTGAGAGCATAGAAAAAAAATGTATAATTGATTTTTAAAATATGTAGTGGCTTTAGTCACGGGGTATACACTAGTTTAAATAAGGTCAAGTATAGGACATCAGGACAATAGTAAGAACACCCAATCCCTTCCACCCTCTACCCACAAGTATAGTTAACAAATCAAAATACAACAGCACACACACGAGTTCACTTGCTTAAATCCAGAACCCGACAGATCATCCTGCCAATCCAATATCACAATCACACGGCAGTATCATACACTCACACAGCCTTAAGGCCAACATGAGATCCCAAACTGCCAACACCGGGGTTGAACCCCAACACGAGCTTAACATAGCCCAACACGATCTTATAATGCTCAACACGAGCCTTCAGCCCAATGTGACATCTGATTAATTAACCCACTTACTCAATTCATCCTTTACTGGTAAAATCATGCATACACCACACCCTCCTTAATGGGTTTTTAAAACGGTTTACTCCACTTTTCAAAAAAAAACATCACTCTACTCTCGATTAAACCACCCTGATCAGGAAAGTACTGAAATCAAAGGCACATGTCTCACTTCATATAGGCATGAATGCAAATACCTTCAAACTAGATCAAACCGCAGTTAAGATCCCAAAATCATTTTAGAATCCCCAAATTACTTGTCAAATTGAATTTAGAAATTTTGGTAAACCCCACATCCCGTAAACACAAATCACCCAAAGTATAACCACAGTCTCAAAACATTTTCGAGGATTAAGCGGAGAAATCAGAAGTTTGAGCAATTTAAGAGAAAAAACCCTAAATTCGAAATCATCCCAACCATGATTCAAATTACATACACAAAGATCAAGAATTATCAAAGCTAACTCTTCAGCGAGAATGTTGAAAAACACCCTCCAATACTCTCTGGTCCTTCCTCTTTTATACCCTCACCCAGAGGCTGGTGGTTCCGTATCGTTCCCGAGATCATGGTGAAGTGGGTGAGAATGGAGAGGCTGTACATCGCGAACTTCGCGCGATTACTTGATGCGGTTGCTGCGTCTCAAATCCCTCTCTCTCACATCTCACGTCCCGCTTCTATCTTGAAGAGATTGGGCCGAAGGTGGTTAAATTTATTCATGAGAATTCGGCCCAATTGATAAGAGGGAAGGATTTCCACCTCTCGGCCCAATTGAAAAGAGGGACAAATTTCCACCTCTCGGCCCAATCACCAAAACTCGAAATTTCAAGCGCTGTTCCCTTAACGTCAATATTTGATACCGTAAACGTTAAGTAATTTATATAAATAAATAAGATTTATGCGTACCTTCACATGAACAATCTTTGCGTGATTCATCTATGTTTTCGTTGGTGAATATTCTAACTACCAAGGCACTAGATCCAATTGTGGTTTCTTTTAATGTTATGTTGTTCTTAACTTATTGTGGTTCGAACCTATTATATGCTAATCTGTTGCACTATTAATAACACGAAAGACTTAAAAAAACTGTTACTTCTTGTTGAAAAACATGTTGGATTGTTGATTGAAGAAATGGAAGATGAGAGTAAAGGATGTCGGATATAGAGAGACTGAAGATATGCAGTTCTGTTTTTTTGTACCTTTGCTGTTTGATTGTTTTCTGTTATGTTACGGTTTTTTTATTGGGCCGTATATGTTGGGTCATGGCTTGTTTTGTATGTATTTAAAGTAGACAAAGACGGAAAGTGAAATGAGAATCACATTTTGAAACATTGTCTCTCTCTCTCTCTCTCTCTCTCTCGAAGTTTCTCGACTAGCTACTGTAGCGTATCCTCAACTGAGCAGCATCAAGCTGCTGAAATCTCTGCCAGTTTGTGATAACAGCAAGTTTTTATCACTCAACAAGGTATTTTTACATGGTATCAGAGCATGGTTCGCTAGATCCAAGGTAAAGATTTCTTGAATCAAGAATCAAACCCTCGGTGTTTTACTTATTCCGCTGCAAAATTCCATTTTTCCTTCAAAAGATTCTATTTTTCCTGTGATTTTTCATGGCTAGAACTGAGGGAAAGGTAGAAGATGCAAAGAAGACTCAAGGTACGACGACTGCTGATAATAGACCAGGAATCCTAGTGAAGGACACAGATGATCTTGGTATGAAACTCACCACCGTTCTTTTAAACACCAGGAATTATTATTCCTGGGCTAGAGCCGTAAGAATGGCACTTGGTGCCAAGCGCAAACTGGCTCTCATAGATGAGGGGCAGCAGCCACCCACAGATGAAACCTCTGAGGAATACCAGAATCGGAAAAGCGCAGATCTCATGGTGGCTTCTTGGCTGCATAATTCAATCGATCAAGAAGTGCTCGCTGGATTTCCCTACACAACCTCTTGTGCCAGGGTACTGTGGACAGAATTGCGAGAACGTCTTGGAGGCTACAATGGACCAATGGTCTATAAAATCAGGAAAGATATATTTGAACTGAAACAAGGAAGTGGAACAGTAATGGCTTATTTCAACAAATTGAAGGGTTTATGGGCCGAGCTAGATTTCATAAGGTCGGCTCCAAAATGCAAGTGTGAACAGACTGTTGCAATTGATGAAGAGTAGGTTAATGAAGATCTTATTCAGCAGGGTGGTGGCTATCATGGTCACTTTAGGAAGCATGATACACGTGGTTTTTCTTGGAGCAACCCAGAAGGTGCTCTTAATTCACATCTTCTTCAGGCACCAGGCCCTAAGTTCGAACATGGCAGCACCTCTGAGACCTCAAAACAGCCACCATCTGATCTCCTTGAAGAGATGAAGGAAGCAAACAAGCAAACAGCTGACTTGATGCAACAGCTCACCAAGCAAGTGATAACAATCTCTAACAAGCAAGAATCTCAGCAATCTGCCATCCAATCTCAAGGTTCAGCCATCCAACAGCAAGTGTTAGCTATTCAACAGCATGGGGCAGCCCTCACACAGTAAGGAGTGACCTTGCACAAGATAGAAGCCACAATAGGATAGTTGGCCATTCAATTGCAAGAGCAAACACAAGGCACCCTTCCTAGTTTCACCGAAAACAATCCAAGAGATTGTAAGACTATCACTCTTAGATCTGGCAAGGAAGTTCCTGAACCTCAGGAACCATCAGTTCTAGTGCAAGTAAAGGAGAGAGGAGATGCTTGTTTGGACTCAAAAGTCTCGGATTTGGAGCACAAAGCCTCGGATCATGGTGTTATTTTGAGGAGCAAGGGTAGAAGAGGAAAGAAAGTGCAAGAAGAGGAAAGAGACATCACTCCTGAAGATTATAAGAATGCCCCTTATCCCTCAAGGTTTCATCCTAAGATCTTGGATCAACAATACCGAAGGTTTCTATCTCACTTCAAGAAGCTTCAAATCAACATCCCATTTGCTGAAGCCTTGGAGAAGATGCCTTCCTATGCTAAGTTCATGAAAGACATTCTAACCAAGAAGAGGAAGGTGGAAGATTAAGGCATTATCTCTCTTACAGCTGAGTGTTCTGCAGTGATCAGCAGACAGATTCCTATTCCCATCAAGTGCAGTGATCCAGGGAGTTTTACTATTCCTTGTTCTATTAGTGCTCATTCTTTTTCTAGAACTTTATGTGATTTAGGTACGAGTATTAACTTGATGTCTTACTCTACTTCGCAGAGACTTGGATTTGTTGAGCCACAGCCCACAGAGATCACACTTCAGATGGCTGACAAGTCCTTGAGGAAACCAAGAGGTATAGTGGAGGATGTGCTAGTGAAGGTAGACAAGCTCTATTTCCCTGCTAATTTTGTGATTCTGGATATGATGGAGTCCCTATTATTCTTGGGAGGACTTTCTTATTGACTGCTTATGCACTTATTGATCTTAGCAGGGGTGAGTTGCAACTCAGAGTAGAGGATGAGGAAGTTATCTTTAGTGTCTATCCCTCTTTGAAGATGCCCCTGGCATTTAATTTTGAGGTTAAGCAGTGCAATGTTGTGGAGGTGATTCAGGACTCTTATGTTGAGGAGTTAGGGTGTATGAAGGATACATTGAAGACTTTTCTGACTACTAAACACCCTAATATCCTTGTTAAAGCTGATGTCTGTTATTATGTGAGGCACATGAAGGACAAGAGGTGGTGGGAACCAAGAGAGCTCCTAGCTTTGGATGAAAGACCGCCTCCCTTGCAGAGTTCACTCATTGACCCTCCTAAGCTTAAGTTGAAGGTTCTACCAAGTCACTTGAAATATGCTCGCCTTGGTGAAGGCACGGATTTGCCAGTGCTTATTAGTGGTGATCTAAGTGTGGAGGAAGAGATAGAATTGTTAGAGGTGTTGAAGGAGCACAAGGGTGCAATTGGATGGACTTTGGCTGACATCAAGGGGCTCTCCCCTGTTCTTTGCATGCATATGATACTTTTGGAGGAGCATGCTAAACCCGTGGTGGCAGCACAAAGGAGGCTGAATCCGAATATGCAAGAAGTGGTGAAGAAAAAAGTCATTAAGTGCTAGATGCATGAGTGATTTATCCTATCTCAGACAGCAGTTGGATCAACTCAGTACAGTGTGTCCCTAAAAAAGGGGGGCATGACAGTTGTGGTAAATGAGAATGAGGAGATAATTAAGACAAGGCCAGTGACTGGATGAAGAGTTTGCATGGATTACAGAGAATTGAACAAGACCACTAGAAAGGATCAATATCCTCTACCCTTTGTTGATCAGATACTTGATAGGTTGGAAGACCATGCTTATTATAGCTATTTTGATGGTTATAAGGGCTACAAGCAGATTACAGTGGACCCAGAAGATCAGGAGAAGACTACATTAACATGTCCCTATGGCACATTTACTTTCAGGAGGATGTCCTTTGGGTTGTGCAATGCTCCAACCACATTTCAGAAATGTATGATAGCGGTGTTCAGTGATATGCTAGGGGATGTGATTGAAATCTTCATGGATGATTTTAGTGTGTTTGGAGATACCGTCAAATAATGTTTGAGCAACTTGCAAAAGGTGTTCAAGAGATATAAGGAGGTCAAGCTTGTTCTTAATTGGGAGAAGTGTCACTTCATGGTGAGAGAAGGAATTGTTTTGGGGCACCAAGTGTCATCTAGAGGTTTGGAGGTGGACAAAGCCAAAGTTTTTGTTATAAAGACGTTGACAACCCCTTCTTCAGTCAGAGGTGTCAGGAGTTTCTTAGGCCATGCAAGGTTTTATAAAAGATTCATCAAGGACTTCTCTTTGATTGCCAAACCTCTTTGAAGGCACTAGAACGGAAATAGAAAAGATGCTATATAAGGTATGTGATTTTTTGTGCCCATTTAAACAGTTCGTGGGCCAATTTGTATCAATTGGATAATGGGTCGCGGTAATAAAAATGGCCCAACTAAAATTTGGTTTCCCGCCCCCCGTTCTCTATTTAGCTGCTCGCCCTTGTAACAGATTTAGGGTTGAACTATCTTCTTTCTTCCCACAGTCTACCAGCAGCGAAAGAAAAGAGCAAGAGGGAGGGAGACGTGAATGGGAACGAGCAGAAGCAGGGTGAACACTGAAGGTAGGTTATCTTGATCTAAGGTGTGGGGTGGGAGTGGGTAGTACACTCGGTGCGGCACCTCTTCTACTCTGAGCAGAACCTTGCTCCTGGGGGGGTGACAATGGTGCGAGCCAGGAGCTACGCTCACAGGTCTTGGCCTCGAGGTTGTTAGGGTGAGCATGCCTACTTGATTTGTGTCCTATCTGCCTTTTTACTTGTCTCTGTCTAGCTATGTATGTGCTATGTCCATGTGTGTGAACAGTGTGCGATTTGAGGGGCACTAGGCTGGACAGGAGGAACCAGTGTCGCCTGGTGTGTGCTGAGCATGTGAGGTGTGCAAATATGTGACTGTGATAGTGTTTTTAGTAGCTGATGGTGTGTGGTTCATGCTGTTACGAAAAGGGTGCGGTGTTGTGGTCCTATGGGGACGAAACTCGACCTCTACCATAGTCTATGTCCTTGCTGTGCCGGAACAGAGGCGGGACGATGAGACCAGCCCCCTGGCTATTTGTATCCTAGCTGCGGCCGGAGCAGAGGCTGGGATAGGGGGCTAGGTCACTGTGATATGTGTTTGTATGTCTTAGATGCTCCTACGTGGATTATGGTGCAAGTTAAGAATTGCTCTTAGTTTGTGATAACATGTATACTGGTTTTAAGATTAAGAAGTTGTTGTATGTCTTATGCTAGTTGAGTTGTAGTGGTATATATATGATGAACGTAGGAGCATGCCTAAGGGATGAATAAATGTGACAGTGCTTCTGTTTTCTCAGCAATGTGATGCCTTCATTTTTGTACGTAGGAGCATGCGGTAGGGTAACTATGTGTTAAGAGCTGCCCCTTGTTATTTTCCTATGTATGCCCATTTGTGATACATCTTTAGGATGCTGAAGATGGATCTATGAACTGTAGGAATGTCTGGTGCTAATTTTATAAAGGTAAGATGTTGAAATAGGATTAAACCAGCATTTATGTTTGAAGGAAGAATTCTGCACTTACTGCTTGGCAGAATGCCTTGCTGAAAAGTTGTGAACTGTTTTAAATTGAGATACACTAAAACTCACTTTTCAGAATGACAATGTAGTTCTGCCCGTATGATTTTGTGTTGTGGCTACGTTCTGCCTATGATTAAATCCGTGACCTTCTTTGTTCAACATGTTCTGGCCAATGATGCAAACTGGTTTATGACAGTAGTTGCGGCATTGTCCAGTGTGTGGTATTGGTCGTGGTTTGATGTGGAAATGTGTGGAATTGTTGTGGAGAATAGTATGCATTGTTTATGATTTATGCTATTTGTGGGTACACCTAAGCGTTTGGATTCCTACTGAGCTTCCGAGGAAAGCTCACAACCTATTTTAATTTTGTGTGTTGCAGCCGACCGTGGGGACGAACGCGGGTGAGAGATCATTTGATTCATCCAAGCTGCACGCCAGGGTTAACAAAGTAGTTCGACTTATATTTTGAATTCCAGCTCGAATGCGTCTTTTGTGTTATGTATTAAGACATGTGGGAAGAATGATTATGACAAGGATTTGTAGGATATTCGATTAAGCTGATGAATGGTTATGTTAAGGATTTTTTTAAGACATTCAGCTAACTTATGTTTTGTGGAAAAATGATATTCTCGTTCTTCATTCTATAAGTTATAGATCTGGGCTCGGGTATGACTCTAAAATTGTACTGCTCTAACGAACTTGAGTTAAATTAAAGGATGGAAATTCGGGTTCGTTACATTTTGTATCGGAGTCAGGTTTCGTTTTAACTTGGATGTTAGGAGAGTATGTTGTGTGTATGTGTACGAACGAGTTATTTAATTCTATGAGTCGCGAATGAAAATAATTTAATCTGTGATCGCAGGACATGCCTCCTAAAAGAAGTATTGACAGACAGGCAGCGACGAATGAGGTTCCGTTGCCAGCTACTTGGGTGAATGAGGAGACCATACCTAGGGTTCCGCCAGTGGTACCTTTGGTGGCACCGCCAGTGGTACCTTTGGTGGCACCACCAGTGGGAGTGCGAGCAAAGACTCCGGTGCCCGAGTCACCGATGTCTTGGATGGCGCTACCGACAGATACACTACGTATTCTGGCTGCACTAGCTACAGCAGTTGCGACTGGAGCAGCCCCACCCTCGACCACAGGCAGTAGTTCTTCGTTGTCGGCCACAGATCTGCCAGGCTCTCGGGGTGTGCGATGAGCACAACATGAGATGCACAAATTGAGGATCATTACTTTCTGGAGTGATAAGGGTCCCGAGCCAGTGGTACCTTTGGTGGCACCACCAGTGGGAGTGCGAGCAGAGACTCCGGTGCCTAAGTCACCGATGTCTTGGATGGCGCTACTGGCAGATACGCTACGTATTCTGGCTGCACTAGCTACAGCAGTTGCGACTGGAGCAACCCCACCCCCGACCACAGGCAGTAGTTCTTCGATGTCGGCCACGGATCTGCCAGGCTCTCAGGGTGTGCTACGAGCACAGCATGAGATGCACAAATTGAGGATCATTACTTTCTGAGGTGATAAGGGCCCCAGGAAGAGACTTGGCTGAAGGTGCTCGAAAGGAATATGCGTACATGTGGGACCCCTGAGGAGCTAAAGGTGGAGCTGGCTTCCCTGTATCTTGGTGAACAAATACTCGATTGGTGGGACGATGTTGCACTGGGAGGCAGATCTTCTATGATGAGTTCCGGCGCCACTACATACCGATGGCATGGAGGACTCAACAGCGGCGAGCCTTTGAGCACTGTGCTCAGTAGCCAGGGGAGACAATGATGGAGTTTACCGAGAGGTTCCAGGTGCTGGGGAAGTTTCCCTCGTACCATGGACGATCCAGAGATGAAGATGGCACATTTCATTGGTGGGTTGCGCGAATCATTCCAGGTTGTGCTTAATGGGGTGATTACTGATAGCTTTAACCTTCTACTGAATGTTGCAGTGAAAATGGAAACTAAGCTTGATCGTCAGGATGGGGTACAAAAGAGGGCACGACTCACTGAGACGAGTACACAGGTATCAGCCCCTTCTTCATGCCGACCCCCACCGCCGCCAACCCAAAGTGTTCGTACACGGCTAGGAGGCCCTAGAGGTTATGTGGACAACTGTCAATGTTTCAATTGCGGGAAAAAGAGGCACCTGCAGGCTCGTTGCCCTGACAAGACTATTCAGACGACCCTCAAATCGAGCCAGCACCAAGACTACCATTGCCGCCGCCACCACGAGGGAGGGCTAGAGTTTTCACCATCACCCAGGAGCATGTTGAGGAGAGACTAGAGGAGGTTATCACAGGCATGTTTCATTAAGTGTTGTATTGGGTGATTAACGATGTGACATTGCTATGCTTTAGGGAAGGGATGTGGGGGGAATAAGGGTAATATGATAGATTTTGTGAATATCCTAACTTACCTCGGCTCTTGGTCAGGAAATCTGAGTATATATGATAGCATGGCCTATGCCCTGTTTGATTGTAGCGCTACTCGATCCTTTATTTTGGAACAATTTGTTGATAAGGTGAAGGCACCCAAGAGACCACTAATGGTGTGTTGTTTGGTTTCTACCCCGTTACAAAAGATGATGATATCCACGAAGTACACGCCGCAGTACCCAATTTTGATAGGGGCAAGACTCTCACGTCGGATATTACCATATTGGGGATACAAGAATTTGAACTTATCTTGAGAATAGATTGGTTGGCCTTCAACTATGCACAGATTGATTGTCGAGATAAGAGCATTTTGTTTCAGTTATCGAGAGAGCTTCCGTTCACCTATCAGGGTGCGCAAGGAAAGCGGGTTCATGACTGTGAGGAGTTGTTGTCGGCGATTCAGGCACGACGACTAGTACATCGAGATCATGAAGCGTATTTAGCATCTCTGGTCAACACCCCGGAACAAGAAAAAAGCTAGAAGATATATCGATCGTACGGGAGTTTATGAAAGTGTTTCTTGACGATCTCCCTCACTTACCCCCGAATCGGGAAGTAGAGTTCGGGATCGACTTGGTAATTGGGACAACCCCAATATCTAAGGCTCCCTACCGAATGACACCTAAGGAATTAGCGGAGTTGAAGATACAATTACAAGAACTCATAGGTCGGGACCAAATAAGGCCGAGTGTGTCTCCGTGGGGTGCTCCGGTGCTATTTGTTTGAAAGAAGGATGGCTCTATACATCTTTGCATCGATTACCGGGAACTCTATAAAGTCACAGTTCAGAATTAATATCCTCTACCTCGAATTGATAGACTTATTTGATCAACTATCTGGAGCGTGTATCTTTTCCCAGATAGATTTGAGGTTTAGCTATTATCAAATGAAAGTGAAGCGGGAGGATGTGAGCAAAATTTTGTTTCGGACGCGCTATGGGTTCTTTGAGTTCTTTGTTATGCCATTCAGCCTGACCAATGCCCCTGCCGTGTTTATGAGTTTAATGAATCAAGTATTCCATTCGTATCTTGACCAGTTCATGATCGCCTTCATTGATGACATACTGGTGCACTGCCCGAGTGTCGAGACTCACGAACAACACTTGAGAATAGTACTCCACAGACTTCGGGAGTTGCTGTATGCAAAATTTTCTAAGTGCGAGTTTTGGATCGAGGAGGTGGCCTTCTTGGGTCACGTGATCTCAGCAGATGGTGTAGAAGTGGATCCAAGCAAGATGGAAACCATTAGAACGTGGCATGTGCCGAAAATAGTGAGGGAAATTTGGAGCTTTCTCGGCCTGGCGGGGTATTACCAGAAATTTATTGATGGATTTTCCAAGTTGACCCGACCGCTTACGAGGCTCACGCAAAAGAGAATCAAATTTCAATGGGATGGTTCGCGCACACACGAATTTTAAGAATTGCAGGAAAGATTGACGATCGCACCGATTCTTACATTGCCGAGAGAGGGGATGGATTACGTGGTGTATAGCGATGCTTTCAAAAATGGACTCGGGTGTGTGTTGATGCAGGACGAGAAAATAATTGCCTACGCATCACGCCAATTGAAGGTGTATGAAATGAATTACCCCACTCATGATTTGGAACTCGCAGTGGTGGTGTATGCACTGAAGATATGGGCATTATTTGTATGGATCAAAATGTATCTACACCAATTACAAGAGTTTGCGCTATCTCTTCACGCAGAAAGAACTTAATATGCATCAGCGGCATTGGATGGAGCTAATTAAGAATTACGATATTGATATTCAGTATCATCCGGGTAAGGCCAACCGAGCGGCAGATGCTCTCAGCCGAAAGGGAGAAACTGGGATGTCGTCAATGTTGGCACGAGAGTGGAATAGCTTGGAGTTGGAGGTGGTGGGCTCGATCTCGATACAAATGGTGGCTTTGTGCGCAGAACCTAGTCTCTTGGGATGAATTCGGGAGGCATAGTTAAGGGATACCGGCATACATCGGGCTTTGAAGGCCGCAGTAGGAAGTGTGACCGAACATCAACTTACACCCGATGGTCGAGTATTGAAATTCGGTAGAACCTGGGTACCGGATGACCCGACATTGAAGGAGGACATCTTGAACGAAGCTCATAAGTCTCGTACTAGCATTCATCTCGGGATCACCAAGATGTATCAGGACTTGAAGAAGACGTATTGGTGGCCTAACTTGAGGCATGAAGTGGCTGAGTATGTCGCAAAGTGTATGACCTGCCAATTGATAAAGACGGAGCACCAACGACAGAAGGAGAGATCTAACTTCTGGAGATTCCTTTGTGGAAGTGGGAGCACATTACCATGGACTTAGTAGTGGGCTTACCACTGACGGCTACGAACCATGATGCCATTTGGGTGATTGTTGACAGACTCACGAAGTGCGCACACTTCTTACCCATGACATTGAAGTATAAAATGAGTCGGTTAGCTAACTTTTACATCGAGCACGTGCTGAAACTGCATGGCGTACCCCTGAGTATTGTATCAGACCGGGAGCCGAGATTCGCTTCCAAATTATGGAAAAGTTTACATGCAAAACTAGGCACCGAGTTACGATTCAGCACCGCTTATCACCCACAGACTGATGGACAATCAGAGAGGACCATTCAGACGCTGGAGGACATGTTGCGTTCGTGCGTGTTTGACTTCAAGGGGGATTGGGAACAGTATCTTCCGTTAATAGAGTTTGCCTATAATAACAATTATTACAGCAGTCTGAGTATGGCACCTTATGAGGCACTATACAGACGTCGATGTAGGTCACCGCTCAACTAGGATGAAGTGGGGGAGAGACACATTTTAGGACCGGAGCTGGTACAGCTTGCAAAGGAGAAAGTCGTCATTATCCAAAAGAATCTACAGAAGGCCCAAGACCGTCAAAAGAGTTGGGCAAATCTGAGACGTCGACCTTTGACATTTGAGGTAGGGAGCAAGGTGTTTCTAAGAGTATTTCCGACGAAAGGAGTTGTTATATTTGGAAAGGGAGGAAAGTTGAATCTGAGATACATTGGACCGTACGAAATATTGGGCAAGGTTGGGACACTCTCATATCAGTTGGCACTGCCCTCAGCTCTCTCAAGAGTGCATAATGTGTTCCATGTGTTTCAACTTCGCCGGTACGTAGGGGTCCCAAGTCATGTATTAGAGATAGAACGATTTCCTGTTACGGAAGATTTGTGCGAGTGGAAGAGCCGGTGAGAATTTTGAACTTCAAGGAGGTGAAGCTTCGAAAACAAAGCATTCCTTATGTGAAAGTGCAACGGAGTAACTATTCAGAAGAAGAGGCGACATGGAAAATGGCTCAGGATATACAAGATGCATACCCACAATTGTTTGAGTCTTCAGTTGGTGCAAGTTTCGAGGACGAAACTTTTCGACAAGGAGGGAAGACTGTAAGGTATGTGATTTTTTTTGTGCCCATTTAAACTGTTCGTGGGCCGATTTGTATCAATTAGGTAATGGGCCGCAGTAATAAAAATGGCCCAACTGAAATTTGGCTTCCCGCCCCTCGTTCTCTATTTAGCTGCTCGCCCTTGTAATAAATATAGGGTTGAACTATCTTCTTTCTTCCCAGAGTCTACCAGCGACAAAAGAAAAGAGCAAGAGGGAGGGAGACGCGAACGAGAACGAGCAAAAGCAGGGTGAATGTTGAAGGTAGGTTATCTGGATCCAAGGTGTGGGGTGGGAGTGGGTAGTACACTTGGTCGCTCCTCTTCTACTTTGAGCAAAACCTTGCTCCTGGTGTGGGGGAGTGTGACAACGGCGCGAGTCTGGAGCTGGGCTCACAGGTTTCGGCCTCAAGGTTGTTAGGGTAAGCATGCCTACTTGGTTTGTGTCTTATTTGCCTTTTTACTTATCTCTGTCTAGCTATGTATGTGCTATGTTCGTGTGTGAACAGTGTGCGATTTGAGGAGCACTGGGACGGACAGGAGGAACCAGTGTCGCATGGCGTGCTGAGCATGTGAGGCGTGCTGAACATGTGAGGCGTGCAAATGTGTGACTATGATAGTGTTTTTAGTAGCTGACGGTGTGTGGTTCATGCTGTGACGAAAAGGGTGTGGTGATGTGGTCCTGTGAGGACAAAACTCGACCTCTACCATGGTCTGTGTCCCTATTGTGCCGGAACAGAGGTGGGTCGAAGAGACCAGCCCCCTGGCTGTCTGTATCCTTGCTGTAGCCAGAGCAGAGGCTGGGATAGGGGGGTTAGGTCACTGTTCTTAGATGCTCCTACGTGGATTATAGTGCGAGTTAAGAATTGCTCTTAGTTTGTGATAACATGTATACTGGTTTTAAGATTAAGAAGTTGTTGTATGTCTTATGCTAGTTGAGTTGTTGTAATATATACATGCTGAACGTAGGAGCATGCCCAAGGGATAAATAAATGTGACAGTGCTTCTGTTTTCTCTGCAATGTGATGCCTTCATTTTCATAAGTAGGAGCATGTGGCAGGGTATTTATGTGTTAAGAGTTACCCCTCGTTATTTTCCTTTTTATGCCCATTCGTGATACATCTTTAGGATGCTTAAGATGGACTTGTGAACTGTAGGAATGTCTGGTGCTGATTTTATAAAGGCAAGATGTTGAAATAGGATGAAACCAGTATTTATGTTTGAAGGAAGAATTCTGCACTTCCTGCTTGGCAGAATGCCTTGTTGAGGAGTTGTGAACTGTTTTAAATTTAGATACACTAAAACTGACTTTTCAGAATGACAAAGTAGTTCTGCCCGTATGATTTTGTGTTGTGACTACGTTCTGCCTATGATTAAATCCGTGAGCTTCTTTGTTGAACATGTTCTGGCCAATGATGCAAACTGGTTTATGACAGTAGTGTGTGGTATTGGTTGTGGTTTGATGTGGAATTGTTGTGGAGAATAGTATGCAATGCTTATGACTTATGCTATTTGTGGGTACACCTAAGCATTTTGATTCCTACTGAGCTTCCGAGGGAAGCTCACAACCTATTTTAATTTAGTGTGCAGCAGCCAACCGTGGGAACGAATGCGGGTGAGAGATCATTTGATTCGTCCAAGCTGCACGCCTGGGTTAACAAAGTAATTCGACTTATCTTTTGAATTCCAGCTCGAATGTGTACTTTTGTATTATGTATTAAGATATGTGGGAAGAATGATTATGACAAGGATTTGCAGCATATTCAATTAAGCCGATGAATGGTTATGTTAAGAATTTTTGTAAGACATTCGGCTAACTAATGTTTTGTGAAAGAACTGTATTCTCGTTCTTCATTCTATAACTTATGGATCTGAGCTCGGGTACGACTCTAAAGTTGTACTGCCCTAACGAACCTGAGTTAAATTAAAGGATGGAAATTCGGATTCGTTACGTGCTAACTCAACTTCAACTCAATGTTTGGTTTTGGTTGAAAACGGACTCGAAGAAGCATCTCTTCCATTATTCCGTAACAAAATGGATGATCCTACCGGTCACCTGTATTCTGATATGTAAATAATTTTGGATGAGCATAGAGGCGGAAAGGCCCACGGAACAAACTTTGCATCTTGTTTGTTAATAGGACAACAAGAGTCTCCAATTTACAGGTAAACAGACAAGTATCGGTCATGCAATCCATATCCACGAAATATGAATTATTCATAAAAGACCTAAAAATAGTTGGTTCCAAATACTCCCCCACCAGATTCAAATGAAGTAGCACAGGGCTTGCTGCATAATAAGAGTGAGACATCAGGGATGAATCTACACCTTACAGAACTCTTTTGAGTCAGCAGGTATTAATCAAGTGAAGGCATTTATGTGGATTATAGTGTTGATATGAAACTACTTCAGTTATAACTTAAAAGTTACTCAATTAAGATCAGAAATGAAAAATCGGGAATGCTCAATATGACAAATTGCTACAAACTGATAATAACCTCCTATATGCGATGATATGCCCACTGTATAATTGCACATAATGCTTTTCCTATATGATGTTATGTTAATTGTTACATAATTGTACGGACCTCAATACTAAGAAGCCTGAACAAGTATGAACTTTTTCCTAGTAGAGAGACGATTTGAGCTCAAAACCAAGGCTTCTCCTTTGTCTTAAAGGAAACTAGATATCAGCTCATGAAGCTAGTGTACCCACATATCAAACACCTTTTTTTCCCCAACAATAGGCATAATCAGTACGAAAATTTGAATGCGGAAAGCGAAAGTAAACTACACTCACCAGTGTAATGGCCAATTCCTCATAACAAAAAGTTCCCTAGCAGTTTACTTCTGTTCCTTTTTAGCATCATCGCCAATTGGCTTTGGAACAGGTTGTATCCTCACATATGGTTTTCTAGTTAGTGTCTCTCCCTTTAGAGCAGCAACATATCTGTCATTTGTATTCTCTTTCCTCTTAAGTTCACCCAGGTACTCTGCCAACCGCTCTTGATTAACTTTGCCCATCATCTGGGTCATCAAAACATCATAAACTTAGAACTGGACGACTGATAAACATGAGAGCTAGTTTCACGATGTAACAGAGAAAAACTTCTGTTGCATAAAGAAAAACATCTTTTGCAGATTACAGGATTTTTCGGATCATTTAAAATATAATGCTAAATGAATAAAGAAAAACATGCAATTGAGTGGATTGCTGTTTCCAGCCCGGCAGCATGGTCTTAAAATGACCAGCAAAAAATTTGTCATTTTCCAAAGGAATGACATGTTTTAGGGTGAAAATCCTACTAACAGCGAAAGAATTTCACATATTGGCGAGGCTGAGTATAAACTTGGTGAAAGTTTCACAGATAAAACCATTTTCAATTCTAGGAAGCGAAACCTGCTAGAATTTGTAACCTACAATCACGGCCAATAACCAAATAAAGATCAATTTCTCCTTCATTCGAATTCGAATACCAAAAAATTACTTGTATGCGATCAAATCTGCTATCAATAATCAAAACCTAATTTAAAAATCCCCTCTAATTCGAATTTTACAACGCCGATACAATCCACATGGTATTGTTCAAGTACTTATCGAGTCCGTAGACCTTCTAAATACTTGAATAACAACAATAATCATAGGCATAACAGAAGCTACCATGGTTTCGGGTCGAGCAGTCTTGCGGAGCTTTGCTTCAAGTTCGGGATTGCTAGAGCTTGTGAACTGCATAACTAAGTACCCAACCACCCCCGGAACTACACCGCATACGGTGGCGAATGCGAAGAAGAATGGCTTGGAGTCCCTCGTCTTGGTCACGAGCCATCTCCACGTCTGGCTCTTCTCCCACAGCAACGACATTTCGAGAGAGACGTCTTTTCTCTACTGATATTTGGAAGGTTGGAAATTACAAAAGTACTGCGAAAATTTATGACTGTACCCTTTATTTGTGAACACCTTGTTAAATTATCTTGCCGTGTGGGTTGTAATCGTGCGGTAGGGCTCGGCGCGGATGAAAGTCGCGCAGACATTAATTCGTGCGGCTTCCTTCCGTGCGTCCTCCTTAATTCGTCATTAAGGAGGGCGCGCGGGTTCCATTCGTGCGAATTAACATCCGCACGGATGGAACCCGCGCGGTATATATTTCTCGCCAATTGAAATGGACGGGAATACATAAGGCCGCACGGAAGCAACTCGTGCGGCCCTCCCTATAAATAACCCCCCTCCCCTTCGTTTTTAATTGATAACACCAACACCAAATAACACTCTTTAATTGGCAAGGAAGAGTCTATTCGACAGCAGCGGATCCATTAAAGCTTTTCAAGGTTCAGGTATTTTTAGTATATAGTTAAATTTTTTAATTAGTTTAATATTATTTATTAAAATTAAATTTATGCATTATTCTTATTATTATAATATATTTTGTAGATATCAAAATGTTTTACAGTCAGGATTATAGCCAGCATACCGGTGTATATCTTCCAGAATCCCAAGACGTTATTGGGGATCTGAAGGATCATAGAAGTAGCCGTATTTTGTCGCGTGAAATTCATGAGGACGATATACTAACTTCGAGGCATCCAGATAAATGGCTTCGTGAGATTGAGTTGCCTGATCGTGTGCGCCCATATATAGTTGAGTATGGGTTTTGGGGGGTCTATCAGAGCTGTTCAATGAAGACCGATTGACATTTTTTGACAGCTTTGATTGATCGATGGCATCCTCGCACTCACACATTTTGAATGCCATTCGGTGAGTGTACCATCACGCTGCAGGATGTTTCTATGATATGAGAACTTCCACTTAATGGGGCGCTAGTTTCTGGGATGCAAGGTATTGGTGGGAATTAGCGTTTACCTCGTATCTATCCCTGAATGGAACAGCACTTCGACATTGTTGTTGAAGTAGGGATATTTCCGAAGGTATGTTACGGATGACTTTGATAGGTAAACATTTAAAATTAACACAAATAAATGCAGATAGTAATGAATTAGATGTACAGCAGTTTGCCCGGTATATTCTAGCCCTGATTTTGGGTGGGCTTATGTTACCTAATCGTAGCGGAGGTAGGATATCTTTTGATTTGTTGATGTACATAAGGGATTTTGCAACGATACCCATCTACAGTTGGGGTAGTGCGTTGTTGTGTTGCCTGTACCACAACATGTGCAGGATTCATGTAGATAACTATAAGAATTTGGGCGGCGCAATAAAATTGTTGCAAATATGGGGTATTCACGCTTCATCTCTATTGCGTCGATCCCTACTAGGCCCATTCTGTCTCACGTAGTTCGGAGATGCAGATATATTCCCGAGGTATTCGGGAATCGTTTTTTGACATGTATGAAAAGTGGGACAACAGCGGCGCACAGAGTTACAATGCTGCGGCTGCACTTTGACTGCGTTGGGGCCTCTCTGGTATAATCTTATTTTTATAATCTAACTCCCTTCAATTTATTATAAATTATAAGTTCCATTTAATATTTATCTTATTTTTTACAGTTTAATTTCACTCCATATACTAATGAGGAGCTGAGTCATAGTTATCTTATTCTTTTTCTTTAACTTAAATTTGTGAATCAATGAAAATGCAGGAGTTGGTTCTTCTATGCGTAGACCCCTCGCATGCCATAGTTGCTCATACGTTCGCCTAAGCTTGATAATTGTCATCGCTGGAAAGCAATAATCCATGGGATTCTTACGGTATATTCGACATGTCTACAAATTTTCAAATGTTAGGATCTATAAATAATTATTATCATTGGATAAATTATTTAGTGAGATGTTTAATGAAAAACTAACATGTATCGTATGAGAGCACGGAATGCCGTAGCGAGACCACATACCGCAAGAGCAATGGTGGAATACTTAACTCCACACGTTGATGTTCACGTGAGTCCTTTGTGGTAACTTGAGCGTGAAATCGAGTTCCACCCTCAATCATATCGAATGCTACACTTCGTGCATAGGAGCACGTGCCAGACCTCACTCGTAACGTCGGGTTTTCTCACTCCACGTATCAAAATTTGCTGTCATGCGCAAACAATCAGTCCTACGTGCATTGAAGTATTCAATGCAACTATCGTGTCTCTGCTTCACGATCGATGTGAAGGGCAGTCGCCACGCTCCCTTCAACACTCTGTTGAAGCATTCCACCTGATTTGTGGTCATTATTCTAAAGCATGGTCCTCTATCATACGACAATGTCCACATCTCCAAAGGGATGTCCATAAGATAGTCGTACGCTTTTCGACTCTGGTGCATAATTGCGGTCATCTGGCTGTGAAACTTTGTCTTACTAGCTTTAGAGCCGGCTTTCCATGCCATTGATTTGGCCACCTTGTCTTTGCATTCACGATTCAAATTAGAGCATATATGGCGTAAGCAAAATCTAGAGTCACCTCTTTCGCCATTGAATGCGCGTACGTCAGGAATTGCTCCGAGAATTCCGGAACCCCTGTCCGAAATCAAGCAGTGACGCCTATCATCCTTTGATGTGACGTGCTCTTCTAACTTCTCGAGAAACCAACGCCACGCCTCAGTGGTTTCTTCATCTACTAATGCAAATGCAAC
>JAOYMZ010090888.1:0-10799 GCA_025802335.1 Pinguicula primuliflora
AACTTAAGGGTTTTAGTTATACATTATTATGTATGAAATGATTATATGTTTGTATAATTAGCAATGGAGGCGATCATTTGATGATTTGTGGTGATAAAATTTTCGAATTTTACCACCTTAATCGTCTAGAAATCCCAACAGCTTCTACTTCTACATTCTTACTAACTGCGGTTTATGGATCCCAGAATGCTCGCATTCGAAGGTTCCTATGGCCTATGCTTTCTTTGATTGTAGATTCCATCTGCTTGCCCTGGTTGGCCTTGGGTGATTTTAATGCTTTTCTTCACCGGGAGGATAAAGTAGGTGGAAAAGCATCATCTGGGTGTAAGAATTTTCTTCGTTGGGTCGATCAGTCCAACCTGGTCTCCTTGGGCTTCACTGGGTCCCGTTACACTTAGTCCCGTGGGAGATGCCATGAACGGATAGATTGGGCGCTAGTTAACGATGATTTTCTTTCTATTTTTTCTTATAGTAGTGTTAAACATTTGCCTCGTGTATCTTCTGATCACACTCCTGTTTGTGTTTCGATGAGTTCTCAGGTACATTCTCCAAATCCTCTATGACCATTTCAATACTATCTAGCATGGGAGGCTCATGAGGGATGGGATGCTTGTCTAGCTGTGCACTGGAGGGCAAATCTCCCCCTCCTAGAAGCTTTAAGCTACATACAGGGCCATATTATTGATTGGAAAATAAATTTCTTTGGGAACATTTATAAACAAAAGTGTCATCTTTTGAGCAGGCTTGTGGGGCTCCAGATATGTATTGCGAGACAGTCGACTTCATACCTACGGAATTTGAAATTCTTGCTCAATCCGAACTTGAGCACTTTCTTACCCGGGAAGAATTACTCAAAATTGATAAACATCGCGTTGTCATTGGGCAGTGCTTGGTGATCGGAATACGAGTTACTTTCATGCCTTACAGAAGCACCATAAGAGGAACCTATCTCCTACATAACTTAAATTGGTAGATGGGCGATGGTGTTCTGATAGAGGCACCCTGTTGCTTGAATTCACTAATTATTATGCTGCTCTTTTTCACATCACACAATGGGATCATCCAATGCATTGTTATTCTTTTCCTGTTCAATGACATTTTCCTATTCTCTCTGATGCTCATCTTACTTTCCTTACCTTTCAGGTTTCTACAGATGAAATCAAAAGAGCATTGGATGATATGCACCCTGATAAAGCTGCAGGACCAGATGGATTATCTGCTAGTTTTTATGAGCATAATTGGTCCTTGATTTTTGACTCTTTTATTTCTTTTATTCTTCAGGTCTTTGAGGGCGGACTTGTCCCGCCAGCAACCAACAAGGGAATGATCTCCTTACTTTACAAAATACTTGCACCTGAAAGCCTTGACCACTTTAGACCTATCAGTTTGATTAACATCAGTAGTAAGGTGATCACCAAGATTGTTTCTAATCGACTGAAGGTGGTTATGCCATTTTTATCTCTCAAAATCAGTCAAGTTTCATCCATGGAAGGAAGATCACCGACAATATTATCGCAGCTCAAGAGGCCATTCATTCTATGCACCACTGTAAGGGGAGCTGAGGGTATATGAACATCAAAATTGACTTGACCAAGGCTTTTGATAAGATGGAATGGAGTTTTATTGAAGAAACCCTTCGGGATGCTCTGATTCCTTCCTACTTGTCTCGTGTGATTATGTCCTCTCGTCGCACTAGCTCTTCCCAAGTCATTTGGAACGGTTTGAGAGGACCTGAGTTCACATCTTTAAAAGGAGTTCGACAAGGAGATCCTATTTCCCCCTATCTATTTATTCTATGCATGGAGAAACTTTCTCACCTTATTAGGATGGCTTTGGATTTGGGTCATTGGAAACCCCGCTTCTTTGGTAGAGGTTGTTTCCTATTGACTCACCTGATGCTTGCTGATGATTTGCTTCTTTTTGCAGAGGCCTCAATAGAGCAAGCAAATGTTATTCACAAAGTGCTTCATCTCTTTTCAATGTCTTCAGGTCAAACTGTCAATCCAAACAAATTGGTCTTGTGGAAATCTCCAAATGTTGATCAACAAACTACAAGAGCGATTGAAGTTATTCTCGGGATTAAAGGAGTTGATAACCTTGGTTCCTATCTTGGAGTTCCTATCATACATTCAAGGGTATCTCGTACTATTCATGCCCAATTGGTTACAAAAATGCATAAAAGGATCTCATTTTGGCGGACTCGAAAAATCTCCATGGCTGGGTGCCTTGTGTTATGCAAAGTTGTCCTATGTGCGATTTCGATCTACCATATGCAGTCTCTTTCCTTTCTATCCTCGTCTTGCGACGAACTTGGTCATCCGTTCTTTTTTCTGGGGTGGCGACTCAAATGCATCACGAGTCCCTCTAATTGCGTGGTCGCAAATTTGTCAAAGCAAGTCCTCTGGTGGACTCGGATTCAGGCTGTTTCAGGATATTAATGCAGCATTCACGCTTAAATTAGTGTGGGAATTCTTTGATGGATCTAGCAAGATATGGAAGGAGATCTTCCGTGTCAAATACAAGATTCTGCCCTTTCCCTCAACAGGTCAAAGAGTTAGACAGGGGGCTCACATTTATGGCAGAGTATTTCAAAACACCTACAGGCCATTTTCTCCCATTCTAAATGGGTGATTGGTGATGGTGCTACGGTTTGTTTTTGGACTGATCGTTGGTTTCCTTTCGATCAGCCCCTTCTCTCTTGTGCTCTAGTTTCGATTCCAGATGGTTTTCTTTCCTGTAAGGTTGCTGGTTTTGTTTGTAGTACAGGTGAATGGGATTTTCATAAGCTCCTTCATTGGCTACCCCATGACATAGTTAAGTCTATCCTCACTGTTCTTGCACCGGGAGCTATGGCAGGGAAGGACATTCGTTCATGAGATTTTTCTCCTAACGGGAGATTTTCATGTGCTTCAGCTATGGAGATTATTGCTTCTCCTCTCCAAGACCATATCATCTTCAATTGGCAGCAATTATGGGCACTTAAGGCTCCAGAGAATATCAAGTTGTTTTTGTGGCGGGCGATTCAGGACGACCTCTAGACAAACTATGAGTGATTTCATCATTCACTGGTGGATTCTCTAGAGTGCCACTTCTGTGGAAATTCCGAAACTACTCTCCATATCCTGCGGGACTACCCTAGGAGTAGACAGATCTGGCTGCACATCCAACCAACTCTACCTTCCTTTTTCTTCGATTCTCAGTTACTTGCTGATTGGATTACTACCAATATCTCTAACCAAATTCTTCTTGATGGCAGGTGGTGTTTGCTGTTGCTTGTTGGCGATTGTGGACTAGTTGCAATGAAGCCCTCTTTGGAGGCAAGGACTCCTCCACCTTCAGCCTGGCCATGTCTATTATTTGTTTTTCTTCTGAGATGCAGCAAGCACGTGAAGTACGTAAATCTACTCATCTGTCGTCGGATGTTGTCACTCTTTTGCTTACTATGTCCCCTATTGTACCGCAGGCTCCTGGAGTGCTTTGTCTCTATGTAGATGTGGCTATTTGCCGTCATACGGGTGTGGCCGCCTGTGGGGAAATTGTCTAGGAGTTCCCCTACTCATGGATTGCTAATTTCTCCATAAACATAGGACGATGTTTTGTGTTAACGGCCAAACTGTGGGCTATTTTCCACAGACTCAGTGTGGTCAATAACAGGCCTTCTTCAAGTCTAGACATCTTATTGGAGAGTCAAGGCACTGTTGACCTTATTACAGGACGGAAAACAGACCTTTTTAATGGTGAATTGGTTACGCATATTACTTGCCTTATGGAGAGATATGGGAGGTGTACCATTCACCAAATCCACAG
The DNA here is from genome assembly GCA_025802335.1 of Pinguicula primuliflora. Taxonomy (NCBI): domain Eukaryota; kingdom Viridiplantae; phylum Streptophyta; class Magnoliopsida; order Lamiales; family Lentibulariaceae; genus Pinguicula; species Pinguicula primuliflora. The sequence continues at coordinate 3,808 of JAOYMZ010090888.1, forward strand.
GGAACACAATTGGCTGGTCAGGCTAAACATGGTCTTGCCCTGCAGGTTTTGCGAATGCAGGTTTCTTGCCCTGAGTTAGAGGTTCAGTCCTCTGTACATGACTACTTTCCGGTTGATAGATCTCTGGGATTGTCCTGGCCGTTTGTGATTCCATCTCGTCAAGACACTCCATGGCCTCTACCTTCCTTCCACTGAAGGGGTACCACAAATAGCTGCTAGCACGCAAATGATGATAACAGTAGCAATGCTCAGTGTGTTTTAGCTGCTAATAGGCATGTAGTGCTTTTTTCACTCTTTCTTTTTGATCCTCCTTGAGTTGTGGGCATTGTAAAATTTATTTTGGACTGTGGCTTCATTTGTATGAAAAAAATTATCTTTTCATGCATTTGATGGTCATTGGTCGATTGAACGATGTGAATAGTTAAAAAAATAATGTAATAACATTAACAATGTTGCCCACAACTTATAAAGACATGTTTTGAAATCAATGAAAACGTCTTGTAAAGAACTTAATTGAATTGGACGAGCGACTTGTTTAACATCTTACAATCTCACAATTGGGAATTTAGGTTCAAATTCCATTGGGGACAAAATAATTCATTTGGGTCACGGCCTAGAACTTTGATCCTAATTCAACCGGTTCGTTCGTGGGGATCGTCGTATATGAATCCCTATGAGACTAGGAAGGTCCGAAGGATGTAGATACTCATAAGTTACAAAAAAAAAAAAAACATCTTAAAATCTCAAGTAAACTTTGACCAACTCAAAATATATTTTTTTATTTTTTAGCAATGGATGGCCCAACTCAAAATTTGATGTCCCATTTACAAAAGAAAAGAGGGTCCATATCACTATAACTAGAGACAGAGTTGGGTATATAAATTTTGTAGTGTATAATTCATGTACAATTTGTGGGTGTTATCATCTGTTTTTGAAATTGTAGTCTTATCATTGAAAATACTAATGTTCCGGCACGATCCCACTAAGTTAATCACCCGAAATTTCTAAAACTTTATTCCATATATGTATATAGAGTCCAGTTCTTATGGACAGTTTTACTGTGATCAATTTTCCTCATCCATGTACAATTTTTTCGTAGCATCATCCATTTTCGAAATTGGTCGCACAATTGGAAAGCTTATACATTGTAGATGAAAAGCCACATGCTTTGGTCCGGTTTCCGGCGACGAATTTAGGACTACTTAACCCTATGAGATTTATAACCCTCTGTTAAACGGTGATAACGTCGTCGGAATATCACCAAAACGTGAACATATGCAATTCATTGTATAAGCTTTCCAATGATGCGATCAATTTCGAAAACAGATGATTAATTGAAAAAATTGTCCACGGAAGAAAAAATTAATCAGCGTAAAACTAACCATAGGAATAATTATATATATATATATAAATTTATCCTTGCTTGGTTAACAAAAAAACTCATAGAAGGTGTTCACAAGCGATCCCCATATCTAGACTGTGTGAACCAATTGCCAATTTTTTACCATCTATAAAGACTTCATTTATATACGGATGGTAAAAAAAAAATATAAATAGCATTTCTCGCAAAAGGTGTTGTAATTATTCCGAATTATTGGGTGTCGCTAGAGAAACAAGGGAGCAAAGGTTCGGGGCCCAACAGCCCACGTCCGTTTCTTGGTACTGTTTGGGTGCTTCTGCAGTTTTTTCTTTCCTTTCTTTTCTCATATCAACTGCTAACAAAAGGATGCAAAATCCAGTTTTGCACTCCACACAACACACTGTACACAGAGGAACGCAGAACAGGAATGCCCTTTGACCGACATTGGAATCGAGGATCTGGAAGGCAGTTGGAGATCAACTGTATTTGCAGGGAATTGACCACCAAATTTCTTCTGAAAGGTTTAAACGAGTCAAAATTGCGGTTGGATATGGCGGGAGAGTAATCGTCGTCGGTGGGGTTGGTATGCATTTTTGCTTGTGAGAATTTTGACTCCGTTCTGGAGTTTGTGTCTTCCGTGTGTCGAGTTTCAAGTCTCCCATTTGAGCTTGCTTTTGGCTCAGCGTTGGAGGTGGGACCGGGATTAAGCAGTAGTGGAACTTCGATTTTTGAAATTGGCTGAAAAAATTGTGGGATTATGGAACCGGAGGTTGGAGCGGGGGATGCGCGATTTAGATCCGGAACTCCGGTTCGCGAAAACGGAGGAATGGGGTTCGGGTTGGAGGAAATACACGGCCTAATTGTTGGCCCGACGGAGACAGAGGGCAGCTCATTCACGGCGCTGCTTGAACTCCCGCCGCCGCAAGCCGTGGAGCTATTGGTCAAGGAAGATTTCACGGATGAACCTATGCCGCCGCCGTTTTTCCCGTCCAATGTCGGCCTCGTTGACCGAGCCTCAAAGTTTTCGGTCTTCGCTTCCGCTGATAACTCGCTGGAGAGCACAACGATTCTGTCGGCGTTAGCGCCCCTCAAAATCGAGAACACGGTGAAGCAAGAACCGCTGGACTCCAACTCCTGCCCTAATTCATCTTCACCAGCGGTTTCAAACCAGAGCATGAGGCCTTGCAAACGAAAGAACAGGGAGAAACAACCGGTAAGGCCCAGAGTGCACGGACAGTGCAACCATCAATCATACTGAAACTGGAGTAGCTTCATTTAGATTTTCTGCTTGGTGTTAAGTATAATCTTACTCTTCGGTTCTCAGATTCATCTATAGTGTGTACAGGTCAAAGAATCGAACAAAAGAAGCAAACTACTGGGAGCAACCGAAGCCTCTGAAGACAACGGGGAGAAGCTGCCGTACGTTCACGTGAGAGCTCGTCGTGGACAAGCCACCGATAGCCATAGCTTAGCAGAAAGAGTAAATCATCTTAATCTCGCCATTAGTTCCTAATCCAGTCCTTAATCGTGATTAGACTTCGTAAGTCGCCATCAAAGTTTTGCCATTGCTCAGCTGTCTTTGTATGCAGGCAAGGAGAGAGAAGATCAACGCTCGGATGAAGCTGTTGCAAGAGCTGGTCCCAGGATGTAACAAGGTTAGCTGTCAAACGCTGTCGTTTAGCAGAGACTAATTCAGTACGGACAGACTGTTTGTTATCGTAAACTTCTTGCTTTCTCTCCTTAAATTGGTGGGGTTGGGAAAATAATTCTCGGTCTTGATTAATTATGTGGGGGTAAAAACGGTGGCTTTGTAATAATTAATATCGGAGTCGGTGTCAAACTTTTTTGCATTAGTTGGGTAAGAGTACGAAAAAGCTGATGGCTTTTGCACCAAGGAAAAAGTGGCAGGCCAAGGCCGCTGTTGAAGCGTCCCTCTCCCGAATTCCTAACCGTGTCCTCCACTTTGGCATTTGTTCTGTTAACTGTCCTTTCCGATGACACATCCTCTTGCTAATTGCAAATGTGCATGCTTTTGAATCTTCACTAGAGTTTTTTTTACCAAGTTCCACGTGAAAATTCTCCGCATACCGACATACATAGTGCTAATCTGTATTGGAAGAAGCATTTAATGTGTTGCTGGAAATGTGATCCACTACTAGCAGAAAGATTGGACCACTGTTGCAATTTATTATAGATGAACGTTTAATATGAAATGATTGGACTGAACTGGCCGAAATTAGTCGTAGGATCTCCATATTCTTGAAGTGGGAATAAAACCCGGTCCTGCATCACCGGAAACTTGTTGTTGGGAGGGGCCTGTTACAGATTTTAATTCCCCGAGTTATCCCGAGAAAGAGGACAGGGAAAAAGGTTGTCAGATTTGTTCGGTCCTTTGTGGCAATTTGTTGGCTTTTATTGTTCTTAAATATATATATATTTTTTTTGTAGAGACTGAATATGGTGCCAGTGCAGGCATCTTACCGTTGACTGGTTATCTTTGATTCAAGGGTGCTTTTTCTCACCATTTAATTTTTTTATGAACTATTAATTATAAGTTTGAAGGGGTGATGAGAACTATTCAGGAAATATATATCATTTGGTGAAAATTTATACTGTTTATAATCCTATTGTTTGAAGTTATTGGTAAATTATATTCACGTAACTCAGGAGCTTACTCTTCCACCTCTATATCAGATACAGAATTCAGGGGAAGTATGTAGAACGAACATTTTTTTCTTATCTGTTTCTCTCTTTTCCTTACAGATTTCAGGTACGGCCCTGGTGCTAGATGAGATAATTAATCATGTGCAGGCTCTTCAGCGTCAAGTGGAGGTAAGACTAGACCAAAGTACTCTTTTCTGATAGCTAGATTCAGTGTGCTGGCTTGCATTGTTGTTTGGCAAATTAATGGACTCTTTGAAGTTGCTGATAGATTCATTATGCCATCTTCTGGATCTCTCACACACACGCAAAAACTGTAAGCAAATAAGGTGAAATCTGATCCCATTTGAGAAACATACACAAAATTGATCGTGTTACATTCTTTGAAACACATCTAATTTGTAGGAACTTGGTAATAATTGGATTTTTGTAAACTCAGCTACCAGTAGGTCCATAAAACTGAAACACTCATACAGTGACTAAAACTATATGAATACCTTGCATTTTATCTTTCAACGAAATAACAAGTTGTAGATTTTGAGTTCTTTTTGAACCGAATGAATGACAATCATACACTCATGCTGCCTCCCAACTAACTAAATACAAATGTTTCTATGACTTCAGTTTTTATCCATGAGACTTGCTGCTGTGGACCCTAGAATTGATTTCAACCTGGATGGTATCCTAGCTGCCGAGGTATGTGCCTAGTATCCTATTTGGTTAACGTATAATGGCCATGCATATGCATCAGAAGATGCGATATAACTGTGGCGTACTCATTTGTTCTTCGTGCTGCTATTGAACTTTCGATGATTCTGTTTCTCAACATTCTCATGTTCGTGTAGAGTGGATCAGCTATTGATCACTCCCACCTGGGCATGTTTTCTCCATCTATCTGGGCCGAGAGCCAGATCAACCATAGCAGACAACATCTGTATCAGCAGCCATGGCATTTCGACGGTCTCCATCAGTCTTCATGGGACCGGGAACAACACCCCTCTAACTTCTTAACTCCCGAGAACCCACTTTTAAGCTACGTCTCTCCATCAAACTCAGCTTCTCTGCATTCAAGTCAACTCAAAATGGAGCTCTGAATGAAACAAGGTAGCTAGATTTGTATATAAGCGACATAGTTATATTCGGGAGATCCGACGGGAGGTTCGCAGCATTGAGCCTGGGGTTGTTACATGCACTTAAGTTCTATCAGATGGAGAATCCCTGTTTCAATTGAAGGGTACTTTGCTCTGCCATATATACAGCTATTATGATGACTCTACTAACCCAGAGTGAATCAGCCAATCTTGGCACAAGAAAGACTAGTGATGAAATCACGCGTTAGTGCAATTATATGTATTATTAAGATCATGCAGAAGTAGGATTGATGTACCCAAACTTGTTCTGCTCCCATTGATTTAGTTGGAGTTAAATGGGAGTAATGGAAAAATGATGTGTCAACAGAGCAGCTTATTTTGATAATGAATGAAAGTTATGGTGGAGTACCTCGGTACTAACTTAGATGGTCTCAGGTTTTTTTTTTGATAAGTAAGAAAATTTTATTGCGTATGATTTTATTTACAATGTTGGGCCACAGCCCATGTGTTTGTCAAGGACTCAGGGCCTACCATTCTACTTATGTTGTGAAAAAAGATCGATAGAGCTAAACTGCAGCTAATAATTTGTAGGAAATAATACTGAAGATAAATAGGATACAGATTTACGTGGAAAACCCCTAAATAAATCAGGAGAAAAACCACGGGCAGGGAAAGAAGAATTTCACTATGAAAGAATATAGGAGTAACAATCTCTTTAGGGTGTGTTCACTTTGTTAAATTCAGTTAGAAATCTGTTAGATATCTACTAAAAAAAGAGAGATTGAGTTGTTCACTACCAAAGTTACCATTCCCGGGTCATTAAAATTTCTTAGGGATAACCCGCTTTTTTCTCTAGATTACAAACTCTCCTCACTTATCAGATTCTAATCTCCCCATCCCTTGTTTATTTTTTTTTACCTTTTTTGCCCACAAATTCAAAGACGAACTCCTCTATCCCACAAGATCTTCATCTGATCCATCCCCATTCCAAACTCCAAATCATGAAATTTTCAAATGATTCCCCTAAACTTGAACAACATTGCACAAATTCGTCGACACCAATTCTGGACGAGAACGAGATGACCTTCGTCTTCAACAAGCTGCACAAATTCGCCCACAAAAAGCTGCACAAATTCGTCGGCACAAATTTGCTCGTCAAACGGGCTACAAACATCAAACGGGAGAATCTAGTTGCACTGGGAACATAAAAATATTGGGCGTCAGATTAATCGAAGCACCAGAATGCTCGGAGGTCGACATCCTTTGATTTTTCAGTTTGGGTAAGTGTTTCTTCAGATTCTTCATTTTCTGTTTTCGGTGGTAAAGGAGAGATTTTGATGAAAATCTTTGCAGTTCCTGGCGAAGACCATCCAAAATTACAAGAATTTATTCAGCCCAATATGGAGATGGTGAACGTGCTTTGTTTGAATTAAGTAAAGATCTGCTGTTGTGTGATATTTTCTCTTACTGTTCATGTTTTCCAATTTCTGACGGAATTTTTGCTTTAATGTTTATTAATTTTGCCACTTCATTGTCTTCTCCCTCCCTTGCTGTGGCTCATCATTGACGGATCATTTTTGCAGACAGACAACAAGGATGGGTACAAGTGTGATGGATTTCCATTTTTTTAGTTACTCGACTTCTCCACAAAGTTTGTGTTGTGTTTTTTGATATATTTGATTTATTGGTTCAATAGGTAACTGAATGGTGAGTTTGAAATTCACCCATTCATTCATTTTTCTTCTTGATCGACCATGGAATATTCTTTCGGTAGAGTGAACCAAGAATCGAGTTCGCCATGTGTATTGCAGGCAAATTATGCAGTGTATGATTTGAGGGTTTTGTTACCATCTCATGATTTAACGGAGGAGATATTGGTG
>JAOYMZ010090899.1:0-10799 GCA_025802335.1 Pinguicula primuliflora
TATAAAAATCCCCATATTTGCTCTCAAGGAGCTCTTTCCAAAGTGAGTTGTCCTGATTTTGAAGTAATCTCCAACCCTATTTCCCAAGAAGAGCCATATTGAATTCCTCTAAATGTTTAAAACCGAGTCCTCCATCTTTGATGCTTTCACATAGGTCCATCCAGGATATCCATGCAATTTTCTTTTGCTGAGTTCCACCATTCCAAATGAACTTCCGTTGCATTTTAATCATCTTGTTTAGGACAGTTTTAGGTGCCTGGTAGACTGACATCATATATACTGGCAGACTTGTAATCACAGCCTTTAGGACAATCATGCGACCTCCAAAAGTTAGATAATGTAGATCCCAGCTAGAAAGTCTCTTCTACATTTTATCCAATGTCAGTTTCCAGAGTTTGTATTTTGTGATGTCCTCTCCAATTGGAAGACCTAGGTATTGGAAGGGCACTGTCCCTATAATACACTTCAATTCTCTTGCAAAAGTAGCTAGCTCTTGTTCAGGAACATTAATTCCAAACACTCTTGTCTTTTGATAATTGATTTTCAAACCGCTAATCATCTCTAGGCAGGTTAGTGGGAGTTTTATCCTCTTAATATCAGCGAGGGTTCCATCACTGAAAATTAAGGTGTTATCGGCATATTGTAACTATCTCAAGTTAGTTTCTCATATAGAGAATCCTTTGTATCGTCCTATTCCATAGGAAGCTCTTAAAATCCACTCCAAAGCTTCGGCCGCAATGATAAACAGAAAAGGGGACAATGGGTCTCCCTGTCTTAACCCTCTTTGGGGTTTGAATTCTGCAGTTGGGCTTCCATTAACCAGGATAGAAATTGTCGGGGTAGAGATACATTCTCTAATCCAGAGTAGGAATAGGTCACAGAATCCCATTTTCTTCATGATGTCCAATAGGAAGTCCTAGTCTATTGAGTCAAAGGATTCCTGAAAATCAATTTTGACCATAACCAATTTTCGTTTCATCTTTTTTGCTATATCAATAGCCTCATTTGCACATACAATACCGTCAGTGATACTTCTTCCCTCAAGGAACCCTGTATGTCGATTGGAAATAAGGTTGGGAAGAACTTTCTTTAGTCTAGCAGCCAGTACCTTTGCTAGTATTTTATACGCATTGTTTATCAGTGAGATGGGCCAAAACTGATCAGGACTGGTTGGTCTGTCAACCTTTGACACTAGGGTAATGAAGGATGCATTCATACCTTTAGTAATCTTCTCCTTATGATAGAACTGTGTAAGGAAGTTGATGAAATCTCCTTTGACCAGGCCCCAAAATTTCTGTATGTAATTGAAGTTTAGTCCATTTGGACCAGGGCTTCTACTCCCGTTAAAGCTCCATACTGCAGCTTTAATTTCTGCTTCAGTGAAACTTGCCACCAGTTCTGTGTTCTGCTCTACAGTTAATTGTATTCCTGGATTTTGCATGATTCGAGGCTTCCTGGGTCTGCTTTGTGTGAACTAGCTTTGGAAAAAATACCTCAAGCCTTCTTTTACGTCCTGGACCTCTTCCCACCCTAGATCACCGAAGTATAGGCCATGTATGTCCATTTGGTACCTTTTTTCCTTAATGATGCATGGTAAAATTTAGTGTTGGCATCTTCTTCTGCTATCCACCTCTGTCTTGACTTTTGGTAAATGATAGACATTTGATAATGTTGTAACTTTTTGAGTTCAGCCCAACACTCCTTTTTAATATCTATCTCCTGATCAGTTAGTGTCCCATTCCTCATTTGTGCATCAAAGAAGTGGATGGTTTGATGGAGGTCACTAATTTTGGCAGCCACATCGCCATTCCTTTCCTTGTTCCATAATTTGATCTCATCTCTCAAATTCTTCAGCTTAACTTTGGGTATTTGTCCATTAGGCAGGTCTGTTGACAGATCAATGAATATCTCTTTGGTCCAGGAGTTTTGCACCACCTGTTTTAGAGTTGGATCCTTTAGCCAAATGTCAAAACACTTGAAAGGTTTGGGGCCCCAATCTTTAGCACACTCAGAGAGAAAAATAGGTGAGTGATCAGATAATTGTCTTTCCAGTGTTGTGAGTCTCAGCTTCGGCCAATGGTTAAGCTAGTTGTCACTTAGTAAAACTCTGTCTAGACTACTTGCACTCTACCCATTAGGATTGAACCATGTAAAATCAGCATCAATAATAGGTATATCAATCATTTCACAGTTAGAGATAAATTCTGAGAACAGATTCCCTTCTGAAACTGCATACTTGGATATTCCAACTCTTTCATTCTGCGATCTAACAGCGTTAAAATCTCCTATTATACAACATTTGTCTTCCAAGTGTGTAAGTCTCTAGTTGACAAGTTCTTGCCATAGCAGTTTTTCTGATTCAAGGGACAAGGTGATTATACGCATATCAGAGTAATTTGCTACCCTTCAAATATACCAGAAATGCCAACGTAGTAGCTGCCTTCCCAATCCGAAGTTTTCTGGAATTTAGCCTTTTTCCAGGTAACCAGTATCCCTCCAGATGCAACATTAGAGTTTTTGTGAGTGAAATCAAAATCAGCTTGATTTTCCAATAGCTTTGTAACCTCTCTTCTGCTAATGGTTTGGAGTTTGGTCTCTTGGATACCTATTATGTCTGGTCCTTGTTTTTTGATCATTGATTTGAGTTTCTTTTCTTTGTAGGATCTTCCATACCCCTGATGTTCCAGTTTAGGATCTTCATTTGGTTAACTCATTCATTTCTGGTTGAGCCCCAGCTGCAATCTGGATAGTTGGCATCTCACAACCAGGTTCTTCCCTATAATTTTCTTTAGCTTCAATGCTGTCTAGGATCAGATTCTACACAGTTTCATTTTCACAGCCTTCAAGATCAATATCAATCTTGTCATAGTATTCTATAATCTCCAGGATGTCATTTTTTGTTTTGTTCGAGATTTGCCAGTTGCCCTTTAATTATTTTCTCTGGAGATATTGTTCATACTGCCTCTCCATAATTCCCAGCATCACCTATACTTTGGCAAACAGTGTTTGATATTCATCTTGTCCTGGTCCTTTGTAGAGTGTAAGCTGAAGATTTTCCGCACTTTCCTCACTTTTATGTTGCTTTGTTTCAGGTTCACTGTTTTCTTGTGATGATAGAAATGGTTCCACATTGCAGTTTGGCAGTTTTGTGGCAAGTGATGTTTATCCTTGGTTTGGGTCTGGTCACTTTTCTCCACAGCTACATCCACTATTGGGCTTATGGGGGAATAAGTAATTTTTTTCTGCTCAGCTATTTGTTTCTGCTCAGCTACATTTTCACATTGTAGTTCTCTACGAAGTATTCTTAGTGGTGATGTTGTTTTCTCAGGTGTAATGTTCGCAGCTTTTGAAGACTGCCCCACTTCCAGACAAGTTGTGGCTACATCCACTGATAAAGGTGAGAAAGCATTGCTCAATTTCACTGTCGGGCTATCAACATGTGCTTTTCCTTCCCTCTGTACAACCCCTGGTGGTTTTGAGGTCTCTTTTCTTTCAAATGTGGGACACAGTTTCTCTTCTTGCAGTCGTATAGTATACTCACATCCTTCCACTTTCACTAGTATTGTTAGATCAATGTGAGCTAGTATAGAAGTATGAATCTGCAGCCTTAGGTCATCCAACTTTTTCCTAGAGAAAGTGTCATAATCGGATTTAATAAACTGCCCCAGTCTTCTTGTTGTCCATTTGTAGAATCTTTGTGACATACAAGTAGGGGGCTCCCCTCAAACAGATCCAGCATTTTTTTCGGACTGTTCCTTGCCATATATCATCACGGGACCATGATTTCATAGAGTCAAATAAGTTCAACATTTCATCATGTTGATCATTTAGTAACTTTATCTGGATTTCATCAGTTTTAGGAATCAGTAACCGTGTCATTTGGTCAATATGTGCTATTCCCACGTCTGAGTATCCACGTCTCTGCATGATTACTGCTAAATCTTCATCAGTGGCTCCTTGACCCATAGTTGCAATCAGGCTATGCATTAGGCACTTCTTTTCATTGTCAGTAGGAACAAAGCTACCACCTTGCCCATGGTAATTTCTTTTCACGTTCAGGGGGTCTTCATCAGCATTGAGTGATTGTTCAGAGATGAGGTCTGCATTTATGAGTAGTCTAGGTTCCTTCTTTTGGCCAGTGTATGTCTGTTTTTGTGGCCCCCCTCCCTGACCTTTAATGTTCCAATTCTGGTTTCTATTGTATTTGGGGTATTGTACCTCAATGTAGTGTTCATTGAGCCAGATACCTTCTAGTAGGCCATGTATATCAGGTTTGCTATGCATATAGACGAATCCATATCTCTAATTATTCACATTGAATCTGTTTGGCACATATAGGTCTCTCACTGCTCCATATTTAGCGAAGATCTGGCATAGCTCCTTATGCCCACAATTCTGAGGGAAACCAGCAAAGTAGAGGTTAACTGATGTCTTGTTCAACCGCCTATTAAACTGACGGGTAAAGTTCGGTTGTTTTTTCTCCAATTGATATTGTTTTCTATCCCACCTTTTCTGATTGTGAATCCGGAGTTGCAGATCCCTCCTCATATTTGGCAGAGATTGGGGAAGATTTGAGCAGAGCTCACCTATTCGCAGGTTTTTTTGAGAAACCACTATAGGTTCCTGTTTGTCAATTGAGCGCACCCGCAGAGACAAAGACAGGTAGCTGTGTAGCCATTCTAACACTTTCCTGCGACTTACAACAAGGGCTAGAAGAAACCGTTGTAGATATAAGTCCTTGCCAAATGAGCTCACCCGGAGTGGCAAAAGGGCTTAAACTACGGCCATTTCCGTTAAAGAATCAAGCTTGTCTAAGTTTACAGTGTGCCGGAGTAGAACGTCGGAAGTTAGTATCCAGTAGAGAGCGACGGTGACAGCAAATAATAGAAGACCTCCTGCCAAATGAGCTCACCCGGAGTGAAAAAGGAGTGAAGTATCGTCGCCCTTGTACATTATAGGTTGATTTACTGCTGTTTCCGGCTTCCTAGCTGTGCTTTCTGGCTAGATCTTGCCGGAATATGTTGTTACATTGGGTATTGTGCCGGAAGGCCTGTGTTTTCTTCATGCTTGTAATCAATGTGGTGAAAAACGATATGCTCTATTATATTTTTTGTCATTGACAATTCAACACACAAGATTTGAAAAAATATATTTTTTTTAATAAAACCCGTCCTTTCGTTTCAGACGGGATTACGTGTTAATGTAAAAATTAGTTACTAACGAGCCGTAATGTTCGTAGAAGAATTAACCTAGCGATTGTCAAATAAAATAGAATCACATTTTGCTTCGTCCATACATAGACCAAATATAACTTAAAGAAATGTTTACATGCATTTGAATTCGTTCTAAATTGCCTTGAATTTTCAGTCTTCCACCTGCAAGAAGGGGTTAAGTAATGAAAGATACCTGCGCAATTTGAAGACATACTGTTGCAGTTTGTTGTGTTGGTGTGTCGCCCTTTTCGTGCAATCTCTTCCTTTGGTGTTTCTGGAGGTGGGATTCTTTCTTCATCCATTGTCAAAAGCGCGTGGTTGAAATTTGGTGATGTCTGTTGCTATGGCTTCGTGAACTAAGGTCCCATACTGCGACAAATGCCAAGAGGAGCAGTCTCCATGTTCACTTCTATGTGTGGCTAGCAAATTAGCTGTATTGTTCGCCTGTTTGGAGCAAAGACTGATCTGTGGATTATGATCTAGGAGGTTGTATATTTCCATGAAAGATTGTCTTTGTCTCCAAAGGCCCTGGACAGGGTTCCGAATTCCAGCCAACACTGATGATGACTGAGTCTCCAGGATAATGTTCCCTGATCTTTGACAGAATCTGATCACTTGTTGAAGTGCTGCTAGTTCAGCATCAATGATGCTATCATCTCTCCGTTTTGAGCAAGCAAAAATGAGTTCCCCCTGACTATTCCTGGCAATGGCCCCTCCTCCAAACCTGTTTAATAACTTTGAATCTGCACTATTCAACTTAATAAACATGTGAGGTGGAGGGGACCAATTATTAGAGGTGGGATGAGATAAGTGCTTTTGTGCTTGCAGAAGTGTTATATCAAGATTATCTAAGCAAGTGTTTTCAACTGCATTTCCAGATTTATATAGTGTAGATAACATAGTCACTTCCCTGATCTGTTGTCTCACGTGATGAAGGAGTTCAGGTAGTTCAGCTCTTGTTTCGCCATGTCTTTGAGAGCATCAGAATTTCCATATCTGCCAACAAATGATGGAAAAAGTTATAACACAAACGGCAGAATGTGTTGAGCTCTTACTTGTGGGGTTTAGCCAGCTTTCCATCCTTTGTGCCCATGAACTTGTGGATCCTACTCCATTCTGCATAACACTTCAAAGATATGCCAGAAATATGTTGCTATGTCATTGTAATTCATTAGATGTTCTAATATTTCCTGTTTAGAATCAGAGCAACAGTTACATTTGGAAACCAAGCTGACACCTTTTGTTTGAATGTTTCCATCTAGAGGCAGTATATTATGATGGACTTTCCAGATAAAAAGACTTATTTTTGCTAGAATTTCAGCACACCATATCTTATTTAGGTAACTGTTTGAAGTTCCTTTTGTTCTGATCAAATCCCAAGCTGATTTGTTGGAGAAGTTTCCATTAGATTCTGATTCCCAACATGGGAAGTCTTTATCTAAAAAGATACTCACATTTTGAATTTCATGTTGGATATGGCTTGGAGTTAGCTGCTGCAGACAGATATTTTGCCAGTTCTTGTTATATGTGGTATGTTTTACTAGTAGATTTGGAAAGGTGGGATTAATGATGTTTCCAAGTGTTTCTCCCTCCTTCCATTTGTCATACCAAAAGCTAATGTTTTCGTCTCCTATTAACCATCTAGTGTGTGCAATCATGATGGGTCTAACAGAGATAATTCTCTTCCAAATGTGTGAATCCTGTTGTTTTATAGGTGCTATTGATGGAGGTGATTCTGTGCAGTATTTTCTTTTCATGAATTGTGCCCAAAGTAAATCCCCTTTCCTGAAGTTGAACCAGAACTTCATGTTAGTTATTGTGCAAGTTTCTTGAATTTTTCGTAAGCGTAAGCCCCCCTCTTGTTGAGGGAGACAGATTTCTTTCCATGATTTCCAGTGAAGTTTGGGTTTTCCTTCTTCACTTCCCTAGAAGAAGTTGGAGAAGATTTTTTCCAATTGTTGTATGATTGATTTTGGTGGAGAAATCGTTGTTATATGATGTATTGGGATGCTATAGAGGATTGATTTTATTAAAGTTAATTTACGTGCCTGTGATAAAAATTTTGAAGTCCATCCATCAAGTTTTTTCTTAATTTTCAGAATCAAAGGGGTGAACAAGTGTGTTTTTTTCCTACCAAAGTACAGAGGAGTACCTAGGGATGTAATGGGAAGTTGCACATTGTTGAGTCCAATCCATTGTTTGATAAGATGCTTTCTGTTTCTTGGGGCTCTACTGGAGATGATGTAGTTACTTTCGGAAAGATTTATTAACTGCCCTGAGCATTCTTCATATTACTTTAGGAGATTGAAGCAGGATGTTAATGTGTGTTTTGTTCCTCTAGTGAAGATAATCAAATCATCTGCATATGCGAGACGTGAGATGTTTTGGCATTGAGGAGGGACTTTGAAAGTGCAGTTTGGTTTGTCTTCCATGAGTTTATTTAGGTGCCTACTTAGAACTTCAGAAGCAATGATGAATAGGAGTGGGGAGAGAGGATCTCCCTGTCGTAGGCCTCTTGTTACTTTGAAGTAGCCATGTATTTGGCCATTTGTGAGGATTGAGAAGGAGCCATTTGATATTAATCTTCATATCATGTCTATGAATTCTTCAGCAAAACTGAAGGATCTTAAGACTGATACGAGGAAATACCAAGAGATGCAATCAAAAGCTTTTGACATATCTAATTTGATGGCAACGTTAAAGCCAGATTGCTTTTTTTCAAGATATGTGAGCATTTCTTGGGCTAAGAGGATGTTATCAGAGATTTGACGTCCCTTGACAAAACCACTTTGTTGCGGCGATATAATCAGTGGGAGAGTATTAGCAAGTCTTTTGGAAATGATTTTTGTTATGATTTTATTTGTGAATGTGCAGAGGCTGATTGGTCTTAGTTCAGAGCATGAGCTTGGATTTGGGATTTTAGGGATTAGGCAAATTAGTGTACTGGTGATGGATGGAGGAAGTTCTGCCCCTACAAAGAATTCTTGGATTAGATTATGGAGATCTTGTCAGATTATGTCCAAACAGGTTTGAAAAAAGGCCCCCGTAAAACCATCTGGTCCCGGGGCACTGTCTTTGTTAAGAGAGAAGACAGCTTCCTTTACTTCATCAAGTTGAGGCCAATCTGTGAATGTGTGGTTCATTTGTGATGTGATTAGTTTAGGTATAATGTTAAGCATTTCCTGGGGTGATTCTGCGGGTTCTGCTGTGAGTGCTGTAGAGAAATGATTCTCTAACAGTTTGGGGATGTCTGTCTTAGAGACTATTTGTCCTGATTCATTTTTGAGGGTTAATTTTGTGTTTTGGATTCTGTGGATTTGAATTGTTTTTGTGAAAGCATTTTGTGTTTTTATCTCCTTGTTTTAACCATTTAATTCTGGATTTTTCTCCCCAATATATTTCTTCAACTAATAGTTGTTTGGTTTCTATAGCTCGTGCTTTGTTTAATTCAATTCTGTCTTCAACTGACATTGTATTTTCATAGATTGTTTCAAGTTCTAAAATTCTATCTTCTGATTGCTTTATTTTCTGAAATATGTTGGATTTGTTCTATTCTCTCAGGTCCTTTTTTAGTCTTTTAAGTTTTAAGTGGAAGGAGTGAATGGCTGAGTTTGTGTCAGTTTCTTGATTCCAGGAAGAGCTTACTAGTCTTAGGAAATCTGGGTGGAGTGCCCAGAACTGATGAAATTGGAACCTTGATGGGGTTGGGACTTGGAGTGGGCAGAATTGGGTGAGTAATGGGGCATGATCTGATTGTCCTCTGTGTAAGTGAGTGACTTGAATTAAGGGACCCTTATCAAGCCAACTATCAGAGATTAAAATTCTGTCTAATCTCTTTAGTATTCTGGTTTTTGGGCTTTGATTCCACAGATTGTTCTATCAGAGAATTCTTCTAGTTGACCTTGTACATTTAGCATAGATTCCACAGATTGTTATATCTTGTAGGGCATTGTTAACTAGAATTTGTGTTTTAACCGCCAGGATTTGTTCCTCATCAAGTTCTATGGTGAGATTTATGATATTCTTAGAGCATATCCAAATGCGCCCAGATTTGTTATATATTCCTTGTTCAAAATAAATTTCTGCTATTGTGGCAAAAGTTTGATCTGTGCATTCTTTAGCTTTTGCGGTGTTGGATTTGTTTGGTTCATTGTTTGTTACTGCATTTTGTGTTGCAATTGAGTGATCAGGATGCGACTGTGGTGTGGTGCATGGGAATTTTTGTAGCAAATTTTTTATGTGTTCATTGTAGCTGTGATGTTGGCTGCTCTGTGTGACTCGGGTGTTTTTATGTGTTTCTAGTGAATTTGTGTTTGAGTTAATATTAGTAGGTGATGGCTGTTGTAGATTGGGGCTTGCAGCCTCCATTTTTGGGTTTCTGTTTGTTATGTAAGGTGCAGCAATTCGGGTTTAATTCTCTGTGTTTGGTTCATTAGGTTGATCAGTTGGTTCAAGAGTTGCTATTTGAGATTGCATTTTGGATGTTGTTGTTTCGATTGATTGCATGAATTTTGAAATTATTGTTGGTACCAATTCAGGATTAAGAGCAATCATAGGGTTAATAGCATGACTAAATTATTCATTGCAGACTGAATAGAATTATTTATCTCCTCTACAGGCTCTGGATTTGGAAAAATATCACAAAAAATATTTTTCATAATTTTCAGTAACAAAATCTATCAAAATATTAAGTAATAAAATCTATCAAAATGTTTATGATTAAAGTTCTTCCACATTAGTATCCAAAAGCCCTGACCAGATTTTATTCACATTAGTATCCAGAACAACAGGGACAGATTTTATAGCATTCCAGGAATTCTATGAAACATTCAGAATTCCAAAAGCCCTGGCCACCACTTGGATCACACTTGCTCCAAAAGTAACTAGTCCCCAGAGTCTTGCTCAGTATCGTCCCATATCTCAGGTAACAAGTGGATATAAGATTTTATCTAAGCTATTGTCTGGTCATCTCAGCAAAGTTTTAGGCCAAATAATTGATATAGAGCAGTCTGGATTCCTGAAGGGCAAACAGAAATTAGATGGTGCTCTTTAGGGGTGTCCAAAAGTACCCGGCAGTACCGGTACCGATACCGGTTAACGGTACCGATCGGGTACCGATTCCGATACCGGTACATGAGGCTGGTACCGTTTACTAACCGGTACCGGTACCCCTAATACCGGTTACCGGTTACCCGGTACCGCCCGGTTAATAACAACACATTCTCATATAACACAAATATTAAAAAAAAATTCATTCCAATTTCTAATTTTCTTCTCTCAGCTCCGACTCCTCCCGTCTCGTTCGTTCTCTCCATTCGCGTTGCGGCCGGCCGTCATCATCTCTAACTTATCGATCTTCTTGTCTGTCTCTGCTTAGTTGCTTTGCTGTATCCACTCACAGCACAGGACTCCAATTAGGTATTGTGCTATTCTGCCGTCTCCAATTAGGGGTGTTGTTAGGGTTTGTGATTTTGAATTGGAGGTATGGAATTGTGATTTCGAATTATAAGGCTTTTAATTGTTTGTGATTTGTGATTGTGAATTTGTTTCGAATTAGGGGGAGGGGTTAGTGATTTCGAAAATGTG
>JAOYMZ010090910.1:0-10797 GCA_025802335.1 Pinguicula primuliflora
ATCAAGCTGCTCTACATTTAACTGCTAACCCGGTGTTTCATGAGCGTACCAAGCATATTGAATTGGATTGTCATCTTGTCCGAGATTTATACAAAACTGGATTTCTGCTTCCCTTATATCTTTCTGCATCCCACCAGCTAGCTGATCTTTTTACCAAATCATTACCACATACAGCCTTCACACATCTATTGGCCAAGATGGGCCTTGGTCTGTCGCCCCAGCCTCCATCTTGCGGGGGGAGTATTGAATCACACAATTATGAAACCGATCAGAAGAATATGAAGAATGGTAATGGTGAGAAGAATGTGGAAAAAAGGAATAGAGAACAGCAGTGTGTTTCGTAAATATGAAGTTGCGTTTGTAAAAGTATAATAGAAGCCCATTGGACCAAGTCACACTATATAAATACATACACACACAATGTACCAACTAGGTTTTTACATGTGTGAAGAAAGGAGAAAATTGTTCAATCTTCTTTCCTTATTGCCTTTACTGCTTTAGCCCATTTACTGCTTCCAACTGTGGATCACTGAATGGTACACAGTACCATTGTAGTTTCCAGGTCGGTTTGAGTAAGTTAATCTACCAACATTCTATTTTTAGTGCCTGTTTTCAGATCCTCCGAAACAACAACCATTCGAAAACTGAAGAATGCTGTCATCAATTGAAGTTCCTGCAAATTCAAGCAATTGAAGACAATGAATGAAGGACGATTGAAAAATGCATGAATCGGAAGAAATAAACAGACAAAGGCGACAGTTAACGTTTTGAGAATTGAATTCTATGGACGTGAGGCGACACTTCAGAACTAGAGGAGACATTTGATATGAATTCCTGAAGCGTCGGAAGAATAAGAGGGTAATACATATTTGTATTGATATGTGTGGGTTCATTCATATTTTTCTTAACCGATTATCGTTTCGTTCCATTATCTTGGTGGCTGGAACTTTGTCATTGAAAATTTAAAACTCTAAATGATAAATCCAAACTATATAAATTCTAAATACTAAATTTTATTTGAAAATGACAATCAATATTACGACAGCTTCATCGCTGAAAAATTAAAATCCTAAACCTATAAACCTTAAATCTTAAACTCTAAAAACCCTACACTGTAATAAAAATAGTTATTAATATTACAGCGTCTTCGATGCTAAAACTAAATCCTAATATCATACAAAATATAAGTTCGTATTAAAAATATAAAAAATAATTACATCGAAATATTATATGAGTAAATTTCAATTTATTCCCCTGTAGTTTGGTGTAAATTCAATTTACTCCCTTGTGGTTTTAAAATTGTAATTTACCCTCTGTTGTTCCAAACAATTTCAAACGCGAACCCTCATTTTATTTCATTTAAAATAATTAATGAAAAGACATATTTACCATTCTTACTTAATAAAAAATAATTATTTTTAGAATTTACAAACTCTTAATTCATATTTTGATCTTCGTTTTCTCTTTAACCTAGCCGCCCGTTTGGATTATCTTCTCTTCTTCTCATATGCTGAAGTTAGCCGCTAATTCTAGAGCACTGTCGGAATTCACCAGGTATTGGAACGAAGATTGTGTAGTACAATTAGCCGTATGAACTACAAATGCTTCTTGTTTGTTCTCATTTATTATTGACGACTCTTATTCTATCTCGTTCCCTTTTGGAGCTATGGGGAGTATTTAGTGAAAAAGACTTGTTCTTATCTTCTCTCGTACATAGGTTCGTACGGGTAAGACAAGCTAAATACCTATTGGCTTTACAAATAAGGTTGGACTTTTGAAATATGAATTGTGCGTAATGTCCAGTAGCTTATATTTATAATATGGTGTTATGTTGAATGCATGTCCCTTTTTACTATCATTGGCTATGACTGTGCTTCTCTTACAAATCTATCCCGCTTGGTGGTTAGTGATATATACTAATGAGGTTACTCGCTAGATGAGATTATATTAATCTAAACCAAGAATACGAATAAACAAATATTACAAGATTACTGGCTTCTACTTCCACCTTTCCCGTTCAATTGTTATGCATTGGATTAGTTCAGTCTGAGTTAGGACACTCTATATTTGGTTCATTTGTTTTCCATTGAGGAGCCTTTAGCCGTGATGTTCAATTATGAAACTGTTTTTTGGATTGTTGCAAAGATTTACATTGGGATGGATGATCACAATTGTACAAGCGATGATGACAATCATACAAGTTTAATAGTAGCAGATTGTATTGATGAATGGTATGATGACGATGATAATGAAGACATTTTGGAGGGTATTTATGGTTTCAATGAGGGATGCGATATGGAAAAATATTCGTTTCAAGAAGGACATAAGTATGTATATTTGATTTAAATTATATATACAAGTATGTGTATTAGATTTAAATTTATAAGTACTTAATCTTTTATTGTAGGTTTTCCAACCCTCAAAAATTTAGGGAAGTATTAAGAGATTAGGCTGTGAGGAATGAATATGACTTGGAATTCATCAAAAGTGAAAATGCTCGCATTACAGTAAAGTACAAGAATGAATCTTGCACTTGGCGTATTCACGCATTGCCGACACAAGACGGGAGTGGATTTCAAGTTAAAATACTATATTCCAATTGTTGTAATATGTCTATGACATGCACATGTGGTATGTTTCAATTATGTGAGTATCCTTATTATCGTGCACTCACTGCGATAAGAGTGAAAAGAGCCAATCTTGAGGAGTATGTGCATGATTATTACAAGAAGGAGACATACATGAGGATATATCTCAATGTGATTCATGGTGTTCCTGGACCGAGACACTTCGTCAGGACAGATTATGCTCCATTTGTTCCACCAGAGGTTCGAAAGGTGAGAGGTAGACAGAAAAAGGAAAGAAGGAAGTCTCAAGAAGAAGCTCAAAATAACTCCTCCGTACGGAAGGGACTTCAGATTACATATGGTAAATGTCTACAAAAAGGTCATAATCTTCGCAATCGCCCTAATCAGTGACATCCCAATTCAAAATTGAAGGTATGTTAATATTTGTTCATAGTTTTTGAAACTTTTATAATCGATAAGTTTTTCCTATTTCTTAAAGCAACCTAGTGGAGCCGCGGTCTTTAATTCTGAACCAGACGTTGTCTTTCATTTGGAGGATGCGCCTATGAAAAGCCAGATTCAGGTATTTATTGCATGCTGCGGTAATTTGTCATGTTCTTCCTTTTTTTATGCAAAATCTTACACTTTATTTGGTCGATATCAGGATGCTATGGGTTTAAATGATTCTATTCACAATTCCATTGAAGATGTGTCAACGTGTGAATCCCGGAGTATGCAATGGTTATTTGCTGAGCCTCTACAATCTACTTCTAAAAAGAGATGTCGACATGAAAAGGATGTTATGAAGTAATTTTTGGCATATTGAAAATACATTAAATTATTTGTATTTGTTGGGATTATCTGCAATATATTTTGGAGATACGCTGAATATTATTTTGTGCAGTGATCTACTTATGGTTATTGTTAATTATAATTTTGATATATGTAAATTATATATATTTTTGATCTTATGATTATTGTAACTTATCTGAGCCATGAAAGTAAGGTTTGAATTAATATTTTTTTTAATTTTACAATAAAAATAAAGCATAATTTTATTCACTAGAAAGTTATGCGTAATTTTATTCACTACTATTAAAATAATGCGTAATATATATTTTTTATTTAACAATTAATATATTTTTTTAATTTTACTTTTAAAATAATGTGTTATGAATTAATATTTTTTATTTTTTTAATGTTTAATAAATTATATCAAGGGTAAAATAGTCTTTTCCGCGCAAATTTTTCGGTGCCCATTCTCACTTGCCGCAAGTACAGTGCACGCGGGTGTATATTAAAATTATTTAAAACCATAGGAGAGTAAATTGTAATTTTAAAATCACATGAGAGTAAATTAAATTTATCCCAACTGCAGGGGGTAAATTGAAATTTACTCAATATTATAAAGCCACATCTTATATCGAAATACACGACATGCTGATTATTATAGTGATGTCTGTTTTTTTTAATTATGGTGATGTCTGTTTTTTAATTATGGTGATGTCCATATTGACAAATAATAAGCAATTTGTCAAATAAATACGAAAATTAGATTCTAATAATATTAAAATAATCAAAATTTAAAAAATTATGAAAATTAGAGTCCCTGTCTTTGTTGCCGGAGTACACATACAATCAACATTCATTCCAGATTTTGTTTAATTGAATATGTACAAATTCTAAAAATAATACAGGAACATGTACCATGATTCGAAGAATAAACAGTGAAAAAAAGGAGAAAAGTTGGCTAACTTATTCCAGGTAAATAAATTTAAGACTTCCGGGTCCGAAATGAGAAATTTGTAAAATGTCCTGGTACCCAGCGAAGACCGTGATAGCGCACAATACTGCTTTTTTTTTGATAAGTAGCACAATACACTACTGAAAGCATGGTTATTGAAGACACTTCATTATCATTCGGTACCGGTACTCCGGTACTCCGGTACTCCGGTACTCCGGTACTCCGGTACCGGATCAAAAAAGTACCGGTATAGATTCTATTCGATGATGATATTAGTACCGGGTCGGTATCGTTTTTCTATTTTTTAATAAATAAAAAATAAAAAAATATTTTTATATTGAAAAAATTAAAAAAATATTTTAATTTATATATTTTTTTAATTTTTATTGATGCCGGTATCGATTCCGGTACCTGTAACAATTTTTATGGTACCGATACCGATTATGAAATCCTTACCAACCTTCGGTACCCAATCGGTACCGATAACCGATATCAATCCCGATATCGATACTGGTCCCGATCCCAATCCCGATACCAGTATCGGTCGGATCGATACCGGCCATATTTTTTTGGACAACCCTAATTATCATAAGCAATTAACGCACTTTTCTCACACATGTTTATTCAGCATTTTTGGAATCTCATCGAGGTGCCCATCCGATCCGAGACCGCGATTGGACAACACAATGCTGACACCATCAAGATCAGTTCATTATGACACGCAGCCGTACGGAAAAGAAGAAAGAGTTGTTACCTTTAATTATTTTTGCAGTATTGCAGTGTTGCTTCAGTTGCCCTTTAAGCTTCCATTTAACTTGGCATTTCTGGAGGAACAAGAATATGAACGTAGTTGCAGGCTCTACTTTTCAGAAGGGTTTCTTCTCCCTCGACGAGTTCATACATCTGCTTGCAACAAGAGGTCGCAAGGTTCGAAAGCCAAAGGACAAAGACATTACCGAACAGATAGATGAAGGATTCCCAGCTTGCTAAAGAAATTAACCTGCGGTTCTAGACGATTCTGCCGAGTCTTAAGGTATTTCTTCTTATTTTCAGCTCTTTTTTTCTCGTTTCCTTTCTTGTAGATTAGATGTAACTGGGTCACTTCAGTTTCTTTAGTTTTTGTACTCGTTCTATGTTTCCTGATCTGAACTTCTCCTTTTTGAAGAAGTTTCTTTTGCTATGAAACCCAAAGGAGGCAAATTGTGGAAGGCTGCACGTGATCCAGGCAAGCCGAAGAGGCCTCTAAGTGCTTTTTTCGTCCTCATGTATGTTAATCTTATACTGTTTATGCCTATCTACTCATTCTCCTCTTTACCTGGTGCTTCTAATATTGGTCATGTTCATACTCAAACTCATTCTAAACAGGGAAGAATTTAGGGAACAATACAAGGAAAAACACCCTAAAAACAAATCAGTTATTGCCGTGAGTTGCTTTTTTTTCCCCCTTTGTTCTTAATGTTTTTCATTGCTCTATTTTCTTTACTTGTCATACAATATGTGATGTATTTCATGGGGACAACGCGTAGGTTGGTAGAGCTTGTGGTGAAAAATGGAAGTCAATGAATCAGAAGGTAATAGTGTCTTAGTCTTACTCTTAGATGCTGAGGCGTGTCCATAATTCACTGTTTTGGTTAATCCGTTTGCAATGTGAACTTGTGAAATACAGGAAAAAGCCCCATATATTGAAAAGGCATTGAATCTCAAACACAACTATGAACAGAAGATGTTATCCTACTATAAGAAACTAGAGTCCAGTTGGGAAGAGTCCGGTTCGGAAGATGTAGCTGCTGAGATACAGGAAAAGGCGGCATTGAAGCACAAACGCGACCATGAACAGATGGAATCCAACAGAAAGAAACCAGAGTCAAGCCGTCGTCCAGAGAAGATTAGCCCCGACAATAGAAATCGGTCCGGGCCACAAGCTGCTACATCTTCCGATAGAGAGAGCGTCATTTTGGAGCTCCATAAGAAGATGGAGAATGCATTGGAAGCATACCATACAAATCTCAGGGATGATATAAACATCAAGATGTTGAAAGAGTTGAAGGAGGACGGGGCTTTTGAATTGTTAGGCCTCGAGTTACGTCTGACTGTAAGGAAGATTCTCCATGATAATTCCTATATGCTGGAGTGGAGGAGTATGAGCAGGCAGAAAAGGATTGAGTGGCTTCAAAGAGAAATCTCAAACGTTGAAAATTACTGCGATTTAGCATAAAAATTACAACATTGGTAAGAACTCGTCACTATATCAACAGTTTCTCATGGAATTTTGGAATGGCTGAGATCCATGGAAGTTTGTTATAAATCTCAAACTTTTTTGCTGCCACATCTAGGTGCTCTGTTTTGTATCATTTTGGTATTGCAATAGTATCATATTGCTCTGGTTTTGTTAATTTATTTTAGTTTGTGTTACAAGCAGTGCAATAACATGGTTCCTTTTGTTATTATTGTTGGATGAAACCATAACAAGAACATCTATATATTAACACGCATCAGAACGGCAACCGCATCCCACTCACAAACACAAGAAATTGTTGTCGTTTGGCCATATAATTTCCTGCCCGAGTTGCCTGCACGGGCCCGAGGGAGAGTCCGCCACTCCTCCTACCACTACGCACAATCTCCAACCGATGTCTCGACCTCCCTGCTGCTGCTGTCTCACCTCCGTATCTCACTTCTTTGAAGCTGTGCTTTTTGACACTGCCCCTGCCGCGGAGGTCCATCGGCCATTGGGTTGAAGATTTTGGTTTTCAACTGAGAAGTCTGAACCTTTCTGTAAGGCCTAATCCTTTTCCCTGTCGCATAGGTCCATCCACCATTGGGTTGGAGATTTTGGTTTTGAAGTGAGAAGGATTTTGGTTTTCAATTGAGAAGCCCGACCCTTTCGGCCCAAAATGTTGGAACTCTGGCCTCCAATCTTGAGTATTATATTGAAGCTGGGCGAATGATGGAGTTAGCATATGGAATCTGCAGAATTTAGCTCCCGTTTTGCTCTCCTCTTTTTTTGGGTGGCTGTAGAATTTTTGTTTTTGAACTTTCAGTTTCGATGTTGAAACTATTGCTATCGGAATAGAGTGTTGATGACCGATCCCTCTTGGCCCTGCACAAAAACCAGACAACCATTTGTGACTGCCCTAATTGTGTACCAGGATCTTCGGCTAAGGGTACCGGCCATGTTTTCTTCATTGAGTTCCTTCCTCAATTCTTTGCATCCAAAATTATCTAGCACTGTTTTGTGGTTTCGCAGGATGAAGATTAGACAAGCTGCATGTTTGCACATCTGTTTTGATCCATAATTCTGTTTTTTATTACGTATTCAGTTTTGTTCTCTAACATTTTACAGTTTTCTTTTCTTAAATATTCCTCAAACACTTTGGGAACGTGGCCGGAATTCCTGGTTTCAATTTCGTCCTGCTCCATCCCTATTCATGCAGGTGCAAAGTGCCTTTTCGGTGAGGTGAGTTTCCTGAACTTTTTTGGTAGTGTTACAACTTACACTTGAATCAAATGACATTTTTTGTTAATTAGTTTGTTTGAACTTCTTGATTTTTGTCTTAGGGTGGTACATTGAAGGACGCTTCAGGATAAATGATGCTCGACCAATTCAACGAATTTGTTGTCGTGTTAATTAGTAGTGGACAGCTCTACAATTGTTAGTATGCAATACACCGTCTCAGGCTTCCTTTCTAGACAGGATGGTGGCAGCACAATTTTATGTTGTTCCCAGAATAACTCCATCGTAGGAAAAGGAATATTAAATCTTCCTGGGGGTTAATCATGTTTGTCTCATCGTTAATCCAAGAATCTATTTGATGAACTGGGAAAATTAGATATCTTCTTCAACAGATCATGAGACGGTAATCCTCTCTAATTTTTTTTCTTAAATTGCTTTATTACGCTTTGAGCATCCTTATTAGTGCCTTTATTCTGACATGTGACTTTAATCTCTGTTGAACCATGTTCCTCAGAACCATGTGACTTTAATCCCTGGTGAACGTGCTGGGCTCACGTTATTCATTACTTTGTTTGTACAATTTTTGTTTCTCAGTTTCATTCTGCCATAGTTCTTTTACCACATATGTTTGCGTCTGTTCAGTTATGGAATTACAATTTTCCAAGATCATTCTGTTCTCTAATTTTTAGCAATTCTTACAATTTTCCATTCTTACAATAAAGTTCATTCTGATTGATTTGCTGCAGGGTATGGTTGGGACACAGTTGAGAAGAACTTGAACTTCTTTAGTCCTTCCTTATCACCGCAAGGCTAATCATTTAGGATTCACGGTATTTTTGTACTTCATGTTCTGTTGATGTTTTCTACTGCTGAGTTAGTGTTGATATCCAAGGTCGAATAAGAATGCTCTATGCAAATGCTCCATCTCTATATCTGATCATCATGCCATTGATATGCTTGACTGAGGTTGAGAATTTTTCACTCTAATGCATTGCTTTACTCAGCTTGAGCGTTTCCACACCAACGTCATTTTCGATTGGCTCTATCAATTCAAGCCAATGTTTGTGGCTGATTTTTTAAAATTTTTTTTTGTAATATTATATTATTATTTTAATAAACTTTTATTCTTTATTACCATTTGAAATATTCGCCGTTCATCATTCGTCGAAATGGAGATCGCCATAATTATGAGCGCGTCGTGTACTTTTATATGACATGCGACTTCATATAAGTTCGACATATTTTAAATTTAATTATTATTTTTTTAATAATTCAAATTAAAATAATAGAATTTCTTCAGCAACCGTTTGGCCTTTTTTTTAATTTTTAAATTTTTTAAATGAACAAAGAACCATTTGGCTCTTTCTTCCGATAAGGCTGTGACCACACCGCTGGCTGGCGTGGCAATTTTTTTCACCTTTCTTTAGTTTGCTTTTCACCTTGTTGCCGAGCAATAATGCGGGATGTTGCCGAGCAATAATGCGGGATGTCGCCGAGCAATAATGCGGGATGTCGCCGAAGAGATGGTTTAAGGACAAATCCAGATCTGAGAGGCGGTAGATGTACGATGTCTACCGGAATCCGTCCAGACAATTAGTTTCCGATCAGATCCAGAATCCTAAGGTACCGCAGGGAGGAGATGCACGAGAGAATGGGGCCGGCACTGCCGGCGAAATTGACCCTGTCATGTACTCGATCTGGTGCCCATTCTCGAAAATTGGCTCCACCGGAATCTGACCGGACTGCTGATTTCTGAGCAGATCCAGAATCCTTAGGTACCGCAGGGAGGAGATGCACAGGGGAATGGGGCCGGCACACTACCGGCGAAATCGACCCGGTCATGTACTCGGTCTGGTGCGAATTATCGAAAATTGGGTCTACCGGAATCCGACCGTTCCGATCAGATCCAGAATCCGTAGGCACCGCAAGTTGATACACGAGCAGCGTTAGATACAAATGATAGAGGTAGAAGCGTGATGATGGCGGAAGATAATGTGAAGAAGAAGATGGCATTGATGTTCTCAAGAGTGTGTTTCTCTCTCTCTTTATCTTCTGCGTCTGCATTCTATCACATGGGAGATTCTTTGCGTTTGAAAAATAAAAACATGGCAGACGTGCGAAGGCGGTGGGTTCCGGTGACACACCGGAAATTTTTGGGTGCCTGACCATATAAACCGGACACAACTCCTTAGAAGCCGAAAACTAATCCTGGCCGTTGGATTAAAAATCCAACGGCCAGGATAAAAATCTTCATTAAACTGCATTGACGCGCAGGTCATGACCCGACCCACATACTCGAAAAAAAAAAAAACGGAAATTAAAAAAAAAACTCAGTGCCGACTCATCGAATAATCGAGAAATTCGTACCGGTTCTTGTTCTTGTGCAGAATCTCAGTGTTGATCTAGAGTTCAACCCTAAATCAACCAAAAAAAATTACTCAATCAAGGCCTTCACGAGAAAACCATCAACAGCCACTATTAGATCGGAAGGCATCATTAAGGCCTCCCCCATGATTTTGTCTTCTCTTTGTCCCTCTGTTGTCGTTCCCGTATCCCTAGTATTTTGGAAATTTCCAATGCAAATACACAGAGAATGACAGACGATAGAGTATGCCAGCGCACCTTATCTGGCAAGAATCCATTCATCACACTTTGCGGCATGGTTGCATTCATCGCGTTCGCCTGCTGCGCGAATCCAATCATCGGCACCGGCGTTGCAGAGGTATCTGTCGATCCGAAAATCTGCTCCCTGATCGCCTGGAACGAGTGCCCAGGGTCCGGAGTAGTGAGTATTTGCGTTGGAAATTTCCGTCGTTTTTTTTATTCGGGTATGTGGGTCGGGTCATGACCTGTGCGTCAATGCAGTTTAATGAAGATTTTTATCCTGGCGGCCAGGATTAGTTTTCGGCTTCTAAGGAGTTGTGTCGGGTTTATATGGTCAGGCACCCGAAAATTTCCGGTGACACACTGCCTGATTGTAAGAAAGAGCCAAATGGCCTTTCTTGTTAGACAGTGTTTTGAAGAGCTTTTCC